>WEDG01001681.1:0-90783 GCA_017591395.1 Schistocephalus solidus
GACAAAGACAAGGGAGACCGGAATAGCCATTTCTGGCTTATTAGCCGTCATCAGCCAGTCAAAGCCAAGCCCAAGTGTGAAACACCTGGGATTTGAGCCCGTGACCTTTTGGTTTTTAGTTGAACGCTCTACCGTTGAGCCAAGGGCTCGATGTTTTGTCTGTTACGATTGGGAATATGTTGATAGTGAAGGGAGACCGAAATGGCCTTTTCTGACTTATTAGCCGTCATAAGACAGTCATACCCCATCCCAATTGTGGAACACCTGGGATTAAACCCTGCGACCTTTCGTATTTGAGTCGAACGCTCTACCATTGAGCCACGGGCTCGTTGCATTATCGGTTGCGATCTGAAATATGATGATAGTGTGTGGCTCACCGATCTGCTAAAGGAACATTTATGTTTCTTTGTGCCCTGGAACTCAGGATAGAGTACACACAGGCAGTCGCATAGCGACGCGTTGCATAAATTGATCATGTGGAACCGACAAAGACAAGGGAGACCCTGAACGGCTATCTTTGGCTTATTAGCCGTCAGAAGCCAGTCATACCCAATCCCAAGTGTGGAACCCCTGGGAATTGAACCCGCGACCTTTAGTATTTGAGTCGATCGTTCTACCATTGAGCCACGGGCTCGTTGCTTTGTCGGTTGCGATCGGGAATATGATGATAGTGTGTGGCTCACCGATCTGCTAAAGGAACATTTATGTTTCGTTGATCCCTGGAACTCCGGCTAAAGTACTCACTGGCAGTTGCATAGAAACGTGTAGCATAAATTGATCATGTGGAACCGACAAAGACAAGGGAGACCGGAATGGCCATTTCTGGCTTATTAGCCGTCATAAGCCAATCATACCCAATACCAAGGGTGAAACACCTGGGATTCGAACCCGCGATCTTTGGTATTTGAGTCGACCGCTCTACCATTGAGCCACGGGCTCGTTGCTTTGTCGGTTGCGATCGTGAATATGATGATAGTGTGTGGCTCACCGATCTGCTTATGGAACATTTATGTTCCGGTGTCCACTAAAACTCAGGCTAGAGTACACACAGGCAGTCGAATAGCGACGTGTAGCATATTTTGATAATGTGGAACCGGCAAAGACAAGGGGAGACCGGAATGGCCTTTTCTGGCTTATTTGCCGTCATAAGCCAGTCATACCCAATCCCAATTGTGGAACACCTGGGAATCAAACCCGCGACCTTTGGTATTTGAGTCGAACGATCTACTATTGAGCCACGGGCTCGTTGTTTTGTCGGTTGCAATTGGAAATATGATGATAGTGTGTGGCTCACCGATCTGCTTAAGGAACATTTATCTCCCGTTGTGCCATGGAACGCAGGCTAGAGTACTCATAGGCAGTCGCATAGCGACGTGTAGCATGTGTTGATAATGTGGAACCGACAAAGACAAGGGAGACTGGAATGGCCATTTCCGGCTAATAAGCCATCCTAAGCCAGTCATACCCAATCTCAAGGGAGGATTACCTGGGATTCGAACCCGCGACTTTTGGTATTTGAGAAAATCGCTCTTCCATTTAGCCACTGGCTCGTTGCTTTGTCGGTTGCGATCGGAAATATGATGATAGTGTGTGGCTGACCGATCTGCTTAAGGAACATTTATGTTCAGTTGTGCACTAAAACTCAGGCTAGAGTACCCATAGGCAGTCGCATAGCGACGTGAAGCATATTTTGATAATGTGGAACCGACAAAGACAAGGGAGACCTGAGTGGCCATTTCTGGCTTATTAGCCGTCATCAGCCAGTCATACCCAATCCCAAGTGTGGAACACCTGGGATTAGAACCCGCGACCTTTGGTATTTGAGTCGATTGCTCTACCATTGCGCCACGGGCTCTTTGCTTTGTCGGTTGCGATCGGGAATATGATGATAGTGTGTGGCTCTCCGATCTTTTTTAAGAAACATTTATGTTCCGTTGTGCCCTGGAACTCAGCCTATAGTACTCACAGGCAGTCGCATAGCGACGTGTAGCATCTGTTGATAATGTGGAAACGACAAAGACAAGAGAGACCAAAATGGCCATTTCTGGCTTATTAGCCGTCAGAAGCCAGTCATACCCAATCCCAAGTGTGGAACCCCTGGTATTTCAACCCGCGACCTTTGGTATTTGAGTCGAACGCTCTACCATTGAGCCACGGGCTTGTTGCATTATCGGTTGCGATCTGAAATATGATGATAGTTTGTGGCTCACCGATCTGCTTAAGGAACATTTATGTTTCTTAGTGCCCTGGAACTCAGGATAGGGTACACACAGGCAGTCGCATAGCGACGTGTAGCATAAATTGATCATGTGGAACCGACAAAGACAAGGGAGACCCGAATGGCTATCTTTGGCTTATAAGCATTCAGAAGCCAGTCATACCCAATCCCAAGTGTGAAACACCTGAGATATGCACCCGATACCTTTGGTATTTGAGTAAATCGCTCTACCATTGAGCCACGGGCTCGTTGCTTTGTCGGTTGAGATCGGGAATATGATAATAGTTTGTTGCTCACCGATCTGCTTATGGAACATTTATGTTCCGGTGTCCACTAAAACTAAGATTAGAGTACACACAGGCAGTCAAATAGCGACGTGTAGCATATTTTGATAATGTGGAACCGACAAAGACAAGGGAGACCGGAATGGCCTTTTCTGGCTTTTTAGCCGTCATAAGCCAGTCATACCCCATCCCAATTGTGAAACACCTGGGATTCAAACACGCGACCTTTGGTATTTGAGTAAATCGCTCTACCATTGAGCCACGGGCTCGTTGCTTTGTCGATTGAGATCGGGAATATGATAATAGTTTGTGGCTCACCGATCTGCTTATGGAACATTTATGTTCCGGTGTCCACTAAATCCAAGGCTAGAGTACACACAGGCAGTCGAATAGCGACGTGTAGCATATTTTGATAATGTGGAACCGACAAAGACAAGGGAGACCGGAATGGCCATTTTCTGGCTTATTTGCCGTCATAAGCCAGTCATACCCAATCCCAATTGTGGAACACCTGGGAATCAAACCCGCGACCTTTGGTATTTGAGTCGAACGCTCTACCATTGAGCCACGGGCTCGTTGCTTTTTGTCGGTTGCAGATCGGGAAATATGATGATAGTGTGTGGCTCACCGATCTGCTTAAGGAACATTTATGTTCCGTTGTGCCCTGGAACTCAGGCTAGAGTACTCATAGGCAGTCGCATAGCGACGTGTAGCATATGTTGATAATGTGGAACCGACAAAGACAAAGGGAGACCGGAATGGCCATTTTCCGGCTAATAAGCCATCATAAGCCAGTCATACCCAATCTCAAGGGAGGAATTACCTGGGATTCGAACCCGCGACTTTTGGTATTTGAGTCGAAATCGCTCTTCCATTGTAGCCACTGGGCTCGTTGCTTTGTCGGTTGCGATCGGGAAATATGATGATAGTGTGTGGCTCACCGATCTGCTTAAGGAACATTTATGTTCCGTTGTGCCCTAAAACTCAGGCTAGAGTACCCACAGGCAGTCGCATAGCGACGTGTAGCATATGTTGATAATGTGGAACCGACAAAGACAAGGGAGACCGGAATGGCCATTTCCGTTTATTAAGCCATCCTAAGCCAGTCATACCCAATCTCAAGGGTGGATGACCTGGGATTCGAACCCGCGACGTTTGGTATTTGAGTCGAACGTTCTTCCATTTAGCCACTGGCTCGTTGCTTTGTCGGTTGCGATCGGAAATATGATGATAGTGTGTGGCTGACCGATCTGCTTAAGGAACATTTATGTTCAGTTGTGCACTAAAACTCAGGCTAGAGTACCCACAGGCAGTCGCATAGCGACGTGAAGCATATTTTGATAATGTGGAACCGACAAAGACAAGGGAGACCTGAATGGCCATTTCTGGCTTATTAGCCGTCATCAGCCAGTCATACCCAATCCCAAGTGTGGAACACCTGGGATTAGAACCCGCGACCTTTGGTATTTGAGTCGATTGCTCTACCATTGAGCCACCGGCTCATTGCTTTGTCGGTTGCGATCGGGAATATGATGATAGTGTGTGGCTCTCCGATCTTCTTAAGGAACATTTATGTTCCGTTGTGCCCTGGAACTCAGCCTATAGTACTCACAGGCAGTCGCATAGCGACGTGTAGCATATTTTGATAATGTGGAACCGACAAAGACAAGAGAGACCAAAATGGCCATTTCTGGCTTATTAGCCGTCAGAAGCCAGTCATACCCAATCCCAAGTGTGGAACACCTGGGTATTTGAACCCGCGACCTTTGGTATTTGAGTAAAATCGCTCTACCATTGAGCCACGGGCTCGTTGCTTTTGTCGGTTGAGATCGGGAAATATGATAATAGTTTGTGGCTCACCGATCTGCTTAAGGAACATTTATGTTCCGTTGTGCCCTGAACTCAGGCTAGAGTACTCACAGGCAGTCGCATAGCGACGTGCAGCATATGTTGATAATGTGGAACTGACAAAGACAAGGGAGTCCGAAATGGCCATTTCTGGCTTATAAGCAGTCAGAAGCCAGTCATACCCAATCCCAAGTGTGAAACACCTAAGATTTAGAACCCGCGACCTTTGGTATTTGACTCGGACGGCTCTACCATTTGGTCACGGGTCGTTGCAGAACACCCATGATAGCAGGATGAGATTTGTGGTTTGCTCTGGTCGTCATCCGTAGGATTCAGAGACTGTGTTCCCGTTATCCGGTCGTTATGAATAATCGCGTCCGAACATTGTGAGCTGTAACATATTTTAGTTTTTGATACGTTTGGTGCTTTAGTCACTGCCTTTTTAACTGTAATATTGCTAAGCGTATTTCGTCGAGTAATGTTATCTTGCAAGAGCTTCCTTAAGTCGGCAAGCTCATTTTCCAGTTTTTGAACTCTTAGTAAAATATAAGAACATCGAACGCAAGATTCGTCCTCATAGCCGACGGATTTGGCTGCCATTACGCTTTTTGCGCGCTTTGCTGGTTTTTGGTTGTAAGTATAAACTGATTGAGTGCCAGTCGTGGATGTCGAAGCCAGCTCAACAGGCTTTCCTTTAAAGGAAGTTCCGTGACTGGTTCTGTTGCTAGCAAACGATTGTTTTGAGTCCATAAATGTTAAAACACTGCGTAAAAGTATGTTCTCCTTTGAGCGTATAACGAAAAATTTCCGACTGGCTTTGGAGTATGGCGAGTATTTAATGCAATATGAGCAAAAAAATGTTTATACTTGTTAAAAAAACGCTTTTTGAAAAAAATACTATAAACGGTATGAAGGATATTCAGGAACGACTCAGCCGTTCGGATATTTCGAAGGTCCTGGATAACTTCAGATCTTCACGAGGTTGTACACGTTTGGTTCCCTGAGTGGTTGTCAGTTTTTATTGGTGCAGAGCCTGCGCAGTCAACTTGAATAAGATGATAAACAAATTCCAATTTGATCCGTTTTATGACGAATTTCGGCACAAGAAAGAATTCCAGATGATCAGGAAGCAAATAAGTACATGCAGTTGAAACAGTATTGTCCGGAACAGTCCTATTGAAGTGGTAACGAAGATCAAATTGTCCAAGTTGGAGAACAAATAATTCTAATTTTCTTCCACAATGTCTTGCTTATAGCTTTGAACATGCATTTGGAGTTTTTTATGCTTTGACTCAAACATTTTTAAATGAACACCATTCTTTTATATTGACTATACACATGCAATGATAGTTTAACATTAATAGGGTCATCAAGGGCAATGTCTGTAACCCTTCAAAATATACAAAAATCGCCGTCTGTCAATGTTTATAAGGCCATTTTGGGCACAGTAGCCTCGTGCGTCTCATTGCCGCCTGTGATTCAGAAGTATGCTTGCCTGCCCTTGAGGGACGAGTTCGTGTGTATTGAAATTTGTAAGGTGTAGGCTGTACACGATTGAAAGCAATCCTGTCGTTTTTTGTGAAGACAGCAGGTGGTTGACGCTCGGTTCAAAAAATTTCTTTAATAAGTTTCCGTCTCCTTAAATTACTCGATTATTACTATTATCGCCAAGCGGTAATAGTTTCCGAATCCTACAACCCAACAGACTCTTAACCAGAGATTCTTGATTGATAAAGGAAGATAAAGGCCGCAGGTTAAGAAGTAATCCCTGAATCCCCTTTTCCTGTTGTGTTGCCGACTCAAAAATGTCAGACAGTTAATTACCCTCCAAAAATAACCTACCCTAAATAACAAAAATATTGGACGATAATTCGCGGACAGAGGATCTACCACCATTCACCCTTGCCAGTATGCCATTAAACTACTTTTTTAACGGAAAACTTTAGGAGCCGGCAAAAAATGGTAGTAACTCCCGCGGATGTTTGAATCTCCTCACCTACAAGCACGTTTACGTATTTCTATAACGTCTCATGCAAACGAGCCTGTGAGATCGCGCATATGAGAGCTGAAACTGCAGATCGCTCTTCCAGAAAGCAAGACTTTGCCCATGTTTACAAGAAACTGAAGCGGCGCTTTTCCAGGATAGAGGAGCATATGCTCGAACAAAATTACCAGATTGCGGTTGTAAGGCAGGTGGCGGCAATCTGTTACACAATTCAGCAATGTCCAGTGAGAGGTGTGATCGGTGAACCATCAAACCCAATTATTGACCAAATGGTCATCCTCGAGGATCTTCAGCGGTCGGTTGCCACCAGCAAGGACCACAGTTATAGACAGTAAGCAGAAATGCGTCTTCCTTAATTCATGCATGTTAAGCCGTCCTACCTCGCCTCCTAAGAGGGCGCAAAGATAACGACATTCCCTGATAGAATCTTCAGGGATAAACTAACTGAACAGCTAACGTTCTGTGGCTGGCACCGAGAGGAATGTGGCCTCTACCATTCCCGTACCTACCAATTAACTGATGGTTGGTTTCGGACTTATTTTATCTAAAAGCCTGTCTTTCAGGAGTGGAATGTCTGTCATAATTCCAGCCAACACCAACTCGAGTAGGCCCTGAGAGGCGCATTCAAGAGGGCGCACGACTATCTACGTAAGCATGACTCTCATCCCGTAGGTGCCAACTTCGTTGCAGGTAAGAAAAACTTTGGTTACACAATACAGTGTTATAACACCATTACTCATTTAAGTAGGCTTAAGATTGACCGCCAATTGCATAACACATTTATTATCTCTTACGTTCGCATGTGCAGAGTCCTTTTACGATAGTTTACTGCCGCTGTAACCAATAACTTAATTACACTTTGATCTTATTGTGAAAAATACAATTAGGTAAAATATAATGAAAATCATAAGATTAAATAATAATTACAAAATCGTTCTCGTATAGATACAGGTGTCACATACCATCACCTCGTCAAATTAATAGTCAACTTGCAATTTTTTTAGCTCAGAATTGCATGTTGGTCGCTAATATAGTAGCAACCAACACGCAAATTTGGGCTAGCACGAGTGAGATCCAGAAACAATTATTTCTGGATATCACTCATACTATCGGATATAATAGTTAATAATGTAGCAAATGATACGTAAGTTTATTTAATGTCATAGAGTTGAGAAAGTGTGGAAAAATATAATTTCGTCGATAATACACGATAAAGTCCAAAAACGAATGGAGCTGATTGATGAGGGAATGAGGCGTGGTCGGAAGGTAAGCCCACCAGAAGATTTGCACCGTTAGTAGGATGGGATTCGATGACCGATACGGTCACTAGATGGTAAAGGGAAAAGAAAAGCGAAAGTGGAAGCTTCTCAAAGTTCCCACCTGAATTCTCTCTTACTGTCTCATCGGTTCCCTTAGTGACTGTGACGGCGATCGCTGCTCAAGCGGCCGACGACTTGGCTACTTCTACCGAGGTAACCTCAGGCCATTCTCCACTTCCACAACCATCGCCCTCTCTGTGCACTCCTACAGTACATTATTGACATTTTCCTCTTTTTATCTCCCACTGTATATGTGTTCACGTTGGTTAATAAACTATCGACTTTCGTCTCATATGCTTTCTATCGCTACGTTTAAATTTCCGACACTGAAACAGTGTCTGATGAGCAAGTCGCTAATACACCAACAGCAGGAACTGCCTTTCCTGAGAAACATCCCTCCGCCTTTACGGAATACCCCGAGCTTGGCAATACCATTCCCTCATACAAAGAGAGAGAGTAAAGCAGGATTTTACAAGCTCAATGTCTCGTGCCGCGCTGGTCACTTATTTCAACAACATAAAGTTCTTCAGGAAAACTATTCTCGTTCAAGAGAACGATGTTGTCAGCGGGTTTTCAGCACTAAGCAGGTACCTTTATTTGTATTTTCATGGATATATTTGTCCGACACCTGGTACGCACCAGCTGTCATATAACGATATCCCTAAAACAGCACGTACTGTTTCAGTATTTCTGTTCATAAACGGCAAATCTTATATGAACGCCAGTTTGCGTTCATATATGCAAGAAATCGGTTATACAACTTTATTCGTTGTTTTATTCACCCATTCCTACACGTATCATTGTAAGACATTGACGTTAAAATTTAATTATTCGTCTGTTGCATGTGTCTTCCAGGTATGTTTACCACTATACTATTCTTTGTCTAGCATTGCGCTAGAAGGTCCTATTTTGTGCTTATATACGGTTTATGATCTATTTTTTTTGACTTAGTGTTGCTTGTGCGAGTCTCTTAGCCTTATCGTTACATCCCTGTCAATAAAGCCAATCACACGGAGTGGCTGCTACGCGTTCCTCATCTAGAGCAAGACACGAAAGATTTCATGCCTTTGTTTTTCCTTACCGTCGGTTTTCGTGTGCTTTTCGTACAATCGTTTGTTTATGAAGCTACGTGGATGTTATTTAAGGAGGAAGAGGCACCATAAGGTTTTACGCCCACAGCTTCTCGGTCTATCTGCTGTGGTGTGTCTCAATGCGGTGAATGGCCTCCGGACGTAACTGCTTTTATGCGACAAATTGATTGCTGTTGTAGTGAAGAATGTTCTCCGCGTTTTTCGCTTTTCTAAACACCAGCCTGGATGCTTCTGTCCTCCTACCTCGAAAGACGGACATCAAGAAAAGCGACCCTCCCTTCCTCTTCTTCCTCTATTGTGAATCGAATCTGTGGGAACATCGAGTTAATTTTCCTCCTACAGTTCACTTTGGCGTTTCGGTGTCGTCTAGTAGCGCATCAAAAATTTTGACTTGTATGACTGAAAGACGCCATTTTCCAGTTCATGCAAGTTCGCCTCCGCCAGATAGTTCGAGATCGGTGATCCCATCGAGGCTCTCTGAATTTACTCGTAAATGCGGCCGTTAAACTTGAAGTACGGGCCGTAAGCAGTAGTTCAGTAGCTCCATCGCATGCCTCCTGTTAAAAGGTTTTCTCTGTTCGTCGTTTCTTCTGTCCACTAGGTCATCGACGACTTTCGAGGCCAATTCTTTAGGGATGGTGGTGAATAGAGAAGTGACGTCAAAGGATACCATTATCTCGTCGGGGGCTATTGTCACGTATCTGGGGTTTTCCAGGAAGTGCGTTGAGAATACAGCTGTTATGAGCCGTTTAATCAGTCCGTAGGTAGGCGTGCCTTTCAGTGTCACGATGGACCGTAGTAGAAAATTTGTCTTGTGGATTTTTGGTCATATATGTCATTCAGCCTATACATTTAGGCGGAATGAGATTACTGACAAAGATGAGGGAAATGGAGACAGAAAGCTGCCGCAGAAATGTCCATACTCTGACAGTATAGTTAGTCGGCCGGAGTCAACCACTTGACAGACGTCACGGCTACTAGCGAAATAACCCTTATGCGTATGCGAGCAGTGAGCACAAAGACCAATAAACTACCCTTCCTCCAACAGTGGTTTGATGACTAACGATTCCCTCCTTGCTCTATGCCACGATGACTTAAAGGTTGAACTTGTTATACTATCGCCATGTCAACCTGACCATTACCTCTGGGATTGTCTGTCTTAATTTGTCCATGAAGATTTTGCATGTGAAATCCGTGTTCATATGCCTATTGATACATGCTTCCTTTAAAAGCATAAAGTGACACCATTTTTTTCTGTGTAGTCTGTCTTTTTCCGAATGTTGCTGGTGTCTACTTCGTCCGAACTCAGACTTATGATGTTTTCATTTTGTTAACGGCACTTAATATTTTCTTTACATCACAAGTGTCGAGAAATTGTTTCGGTTTTTAAAGTATTTTTACAAATGGTGAACTGTAGGAGTTGCCGAGGCTGTGATTGATTCGAATCTATCAAGGAGGTCTTAGAAATTTGAGTCCATTTGGGTTGTACTTCATTCATTTTTACAGCAAATTTTCCTTTGGAAGGAGGAGATACGATCGCTAGAAGAAGTTTATTGGCCTGACGTATCGAATTTTCATTCGAACCCATCATCTGAAGCAGTCGCAGATAAGGGTACTAGAGACACAAGGTGCACAGCATTAGTACTACGTGGTGGCCACGCGATCACATGCGAACTGTAATTAGCAGCTCTTGCAACCACTGCTATTTGTCGTAATTGATGCGATATTGGTTGGGCCGTCCACATCCAAGTCGATAATGGCCCTAATTTCATTATCCATGTTGGATGTTGGTGTGATAATGACCCGGAAATTTGGCTCCTATTCATTGGAGGCGTTGGTCACCCGCGCCATGTCCATGTAACTGGTTCCCCTGCTCAGGAAAAGCCTCCTTAGAGAATATGGGAACGGTGGGTCATTTCGCTTGTGGGACTGTGGGTCTGGGAACCATGACTTAAGCAGCTAGCGACCCACGCCGTTATCACCTCTTAATAGGATTTCGGCCTCAGGAGGCTTGAAAATATGGCCGGATACTGTCGAGTGAGAGCTAGCGTCTTTCCCCCTCACAGCTGCTGTGTGCTCGGCTATTCGCGTCCGGAGTTATCTCCCGGTTTCTCTGGCGTAGTTGCTTTCTCCACAACTGCACCAGGTCTGGTAAACGTCGACAAAGTTTTCTGCCGTTGCAGCAGGTTATTGAGCTTCATGACCCGGCGCCTGCTGGCTGCCTCGGGCCTGAGTGCCACCCCAACTCCAAGTAGAGTGAGAAGGCGGCTGACGGCTTTAGAAGAGCTTGTGAGGACTTAGGGCCGATTGGATCTGGTCTCTTTTGTCGCTTGCGTATGCACTGGTTGATAAAGTTGCGCGGGTAGCCATTCGCTTTAAGTACTCGTCGAATATATTGTTCTTCAGTAGCCTTATCTTCCGTTTCACTGCAATGCGTCGTAACACATCGGCCTAGTGCTCCTACGTAAATACTTTTGTGATTGATCGGATAGTTGTTGTTGAAGTTTAGTACTTGCGTCATATTTTTCGCTTTCCTGAACACTTTGGTTTTTAAGCCACCACGATCTTTGTGGCAAACGAGGACATCCAGAAAGGGCAGCTGGTTGTTTTATTCTTACACTGTAACTTGAATGTCCAAGAAGACGGCTTTGAGACGCTCTTTTAATGCCAGCACTTGATCCCGTTCAATGAAGACGGAGATATCATCCACATACCGAGCCCAGAATTTTTGTCTGTGGTGTCGGAAAACCAGCGACTCCAACCGCTGGAAGACCGCCTCGGCTATGAGTCATGAAATTGGTGAACCCATTGGTGTACCCTTCACCTGTTCGTAGATTGGTCCATCAAACATAAAGTATGTCTGGATACGGAACTTCAGGAGCTGGGGGATTTGGGCGTGTTAGATAAGATTCTGCGTTTCATCGTATTTGTCTCGTAGCAGTATTTCAATAGTCCCGACTGCCAGGTCCTGCGGAATAGAAGTAAAAAAGGACGTAACATCAAAAGATACTACGACTTCGTTTTTTAGGAAGTTTCTCCAAGAATTATGTTAAGGAGCTGACTGTGGTGTCCAAATCAGCGGTCAGAAATTTGAGACGTCGAAACAGCCACTTTATCAGTTCGTACGTTTAAGTGCCTTTCAGTGGCACGATTGGTCGGAGAGGAGCGCTCTCTTTGTGGACTGTTGGGAGACCACAGAATCGGACCAGGGCCGTTTCTTGCGCTCTCGCCATGTGTCGGTCAACCGGTGGCATTTTACCAGAGTTCTCTATTGCCAATAGCGTCATGTTAATCCCCCGTTTCAGCATTTTTATGGGGTTGGATTCGCATCGGATAGGACCGATGATCCTCCAACAAGCTTTTGGCTCTGAATATAGTATGTCCTGTCCAATACGAAGTCGAACGCCCCTTGTCCACAAGTATGTGACCGAAGTTGTTGTCGGCTCTGCGTCGTATCATTTACGACCCTCAGCGGTGATCGCGATTGCTGCTAATTGTAGTACGCATGTGATCGCATGGCCACTACGTACTATAAATGCTGCTCACCGTTATCTACAGCAGTCTCTGAAGATGGGTTCGAGTGCGAATCCGAGGCGTCAGGCCAATAAACTTCTTGTTCCAACGATCGCATCTTCTCCTGAATGGCTTCCTGGGACCCGCCTCTTCGCTTCTATCAGCAAATTCCTCCTGTTTTGTAATTAGGACCATTAAGGACATGCCTTTTATGTAAAATGTTTATTTGTAGTAGTTTTACTGCTGAGACATGTGTGATGGTCTCGTTTAGAGTTTCAAGTACTGCCTCAGATGACCATGCACACGATGGATACCTGGCACACCCTTACATGGCAAGGACCCCACCATGTTGACGCGTGCTGGATAAAGAAAGACTACGGATTTTCGAAAGTAATTTATTCAGATGGGACATGTATTAATGGGCATATCCATCTACATGTCACATGCAAAATCCTCACGGACGAATAGTGACGAACGCAGCCAATCCCAAGAGGCTAACTGACTGCAATAGGCGCACCTTGGCGCAGGCTTCACTCAACCATAGAATTATCTGTCAGTCGTGGTTTAAAAGTCAAATTTTATCTTACGTCGCCCATGCGCCTGACGAAAATGTTGATTTATTCCGCAAGAGACGTCTGCCTTTTCCGATTAAATGTCTTTAGATGCCATTTTTCAATGCATACATACATGCCATTTCGATCGCCGCAAGCGAGGACCTCCCCTGCGTGTAGCACCGAGTGGGTGCAATACCGGATAACACTTAAATTAGGTTGTAATTATGCGGATTTATGCAACACAAATCACACTTTCCATTCACCTTGCTCCGATGGTAAGCCTATGTCAAGACAACCGTAGGTATTACTGGGTCCAGTTGCTGACAAGGCTAAGCACCCATATACCGTATTATCCACGGCTTAGATCCCACATGGGTGAATGTCACCAAAGCCACAATAAGAAGGGGCTGCTGCACCTGTCTTTCAGTCCTGAGAAGGCCCAACTTATCGCATTTGTCTACAAATTTTGTATCATTAGTTGGGACGAGGGTCAGTAATTCATCCAGCGACTGAAGTTGGGCAGGACGGTGGAAAAGATAGTCGTTTGTTGTTCCTTAAGAGGAAGTGACTGGAAACTTAAAAAGTCGCCTACAGAAATGTGACTGGTGCATCTTGTTCTCGGAGTTGTCATTGCAACTGCACCATTTTAGATATACAAATACGTAGAATCACTCCGCCACCATTAAGAGAAACATTGTAATCTAACAGACTACAAAAAAGACCGAAATTCCGTTTCTTTGAAAATTGTTCACAACTGATAGTTACTCTCATAGTTTTACTGAATATTTCAGACGTAAAGTTAGATGGCACATAATAATCGAACTGTTGATTTGCTGTTTCCAAAAGAAACTAAGATGATGATAGTCAGAATTGAAATTACGATTGTTCACATGCCGAAATTGGCAATCCAGCCGTCATCCAAACTATCGATTATCAACTTGTTAAAAAATCTGGCGTAATTTAACGGATCCAGTGCCACTGTGGTCAAGATAACTGCGGTATTGAGACTGGTAAGTAGGCACGACGAAAGTTTGACCGTCGTTGCTGACGAGCTCCACCGTGTGCCCCACAGCAGGGTGGGCGCATGGACCGTGACTTGCGCTGAATCTCCCGCACTGTCTCCTGACCCACCTGGGCCCGGTGTAATGACAGTCAAGATGAGTGCAGGTGGAATCGGGCGCAGGTGATTGGCACGGTTTGAACCCACGCCTAGTTGTGTCACCACATCGCTTGGTTCGAGCACAGTGGACCAGAATTTCACGTTACAAGAGGGCGGTGGCTCGGATTCCCACTGAGTGGAAGTGCCATCAAGGCTTCATTTATAAGAAGCCATTGAAACCTGATTCTCTGTCCTGAGAGGGCCCCAGTTGTTCAGTCAGTTGGCGGCCTGGCAAGTGGGCACATAGGAGAACGCAAGAACATGAGCTAGCCGGGAGGTGGAAACAAACTTTGATCGACGTTCACTCGCTCGTCTATGTCAGGTCACAGCTTCACTTTTGACAGCGTGAACGTCAAATGTACAATGCCTACAAAGACAAAGAAGACTAGAAGGACCATATCCGGCTCATTAACCGTCATCAGCCAGTTACACCCAACTCCAGATGGTGCACCACCCGAGGCTCGGATCAACCATTGAGCCACGGACCCGTTGTCTCAATGTGAACGTCACGGGTCACGTCACTAGCTTTTGTGCTTAATGCACGAGGCGTGTCATTCAACCGATGATCCAGCCAATAGACATTAATCAGCCCGCCAACCATCGACCGTTGCGCTGACAACGTCATGACAACGCTGACCGTCATTCTTGACGTAGATCAGTTCAATTTCCATTGGGTTTTGCCTTTGCTTTATTTCCGTCGGTGGGTCCTCTGAGTTCGGAGCGTTGGTGTACCCTAAAGATGCATTGAGTTCTGAGATGAATGGTACAAACAGCGACCAATCCGAAATTTTGAGATGCGCTTTCCATTATAAAGGGTTACTTACGTGCGGTTATAATTTTCATTATAATGCGTCGTAATTCCATGTCACCAGAATGCTGGCTCTCGAATGAGCTTCTTTTCAGTCATTGGCTAAGATTGCGCTCCGTAACAAATGACTTCTGAAGTAGGATGGTTTTTTTAAGTCGATTCCACTCCTCTTTTAAATTCAAACATCTTTTATAGGGAGCATGCTCAAAAATATTCTTTCTTGTACTCATTTGGCAGCGACACGTGTTCATTGTTCATCCGGGAAAGGGGTATTTCTAGGTTTTAAAAAATTAAATTTCCCGAACAATTTGGAACTCGGTCTGCCGTTGCATTTACGTCCAGGTTTTACGGTCTATAGGCTGTAAACTTTCTAATTAAGGAAAATCATACACTCCTCCGAGTATAAATTTTGAAAAAAAATTAGTTTGCCATGAACCGCGTGCAAAAAAGGATATTTTTGAGCATTTTCATACAAATGTTTTAATTTATAAGGGCATAAAAATGAACGGAAAAAGTTAATACTATGTAAGTTGTCATTTTTTTCCCGAGTAGGGTTTTTGCAAAAAAATTAGTTTGCCAAGAACCGCGTGCAAAAATGGATATTTTTGAGCATTTTCATACAAATTTTTTAATTTATAAAGGCATAAAAATGAATGGAAAAAGTTCATACTATGTAAGTTATCATTTTTTCCTGAGTGGGGCTTTTGCAGTCGGCCTAAATAAACTGTCTTCAAAGGCCAGCATTCTGGTGTAACTGAGGTATTTGGGATTATGTTGCACAATAATCAAACTTAACCCCACGTTAAATATCCCTCCCTTATCGGAAAGGCATTTTACGAATTTTTAGTGACATTCAATGAGCTTGGTCACTGACTGCATATCTAATCTTTCTCAGGCGCATCTTTATAGAATAGGAAGACTGGTAAGGGCCATGAGTATGGCTCTCATTTCTTGTTGTACAGATGAGGTTGGATGCCAAGATATTGTCACTGTGGAGTATGTGCAACCCATCTGTTTTCTACGGCTTCTGTTTTCGCTGGGGCCATATGCTTCTTTTTAGCGATTGTGATCTAGTAGCTTCATAAGCGTGGCTAATATATTTAATTAATGATTGTAGTCCGATGTCTTCGGACTTCACATTGAGTTTAATTTGACCCAACGTCCTCGATCCTCATTTAGTTGCCCTTAAAAATGAAAACCAACAGAGTAACCCCTGCAAGCTCTCTTGAGATTCCAAGACTTCTCATCATCTAACGCACAGTATTTTAGTTAAACGATCTTATCTGTAACATATTCTTATTGTGGGTCGGTACCTAACAATTCCCAGTTTGTTTTCTAACCTCATTACCTCTAATGTCAATTTTTCCTCTGCTTCCATTTTTAATAACCCTTTATGTTTTTATTTATACTAGGATATTGCGAAATGACAAGGTTATTAATTCAGTCAAGCGTCAGGAGTATTATGAGAAACCCAACGTTATGCGTCGGAGAGTCATCTACGAGCGATGCAAACGAATTTATGATAGCGAAATGGCACGAAAAGTCAACTTCGTGATGCGAACTGACCGAGCCGAACCGTGGCTTCGATAGGTGCTTTTCCAATTTTATGTTGTTTTCTGCACTACTCTTTGTAATTTGAGTAACATTTTGTTTTGTAAAATAAATGAACGTTTCAATTTTCCCGTTCGCACTTCCGCTTCGGTAGATACAACTGTTCCATATAAATGTCAACTGTATGCGCTTATCCACTCCATTGAGAGAGGTGATTTGCAATAATGACGCCAATCGGTACATGACTGCTGTCCTCTCCGTAGTAATGACCAGTCTGAGGACGGAACAGTCGCATGTCAACATGGCCTTTTCAGTTCTGATTTTTAGTGTGCACTCATCCGTTAACAATCGGTCGTTGGCGCTGGTCTTACGATGTTGACCATTGGACATGCCGCGTTAGAGTTCCACTAGCTAAGTATACAGCCCTGTTTCGCTCCCGTTTTCCTTCGAATGTCTTGTATGTCTGATCACTTGTGTGTATCCTTCCGAAAATCGAAATTCAGCATAATTATTGGGAGTTCATCACAATTCTCTGTATGAATAGGGAAGAAGACTGGCTGAGCACAGGGTCCGTTTGTTTAATTGTCTGAGCTTTTGTACTTGTGAAAGAATCCGTCGTCAGATATAAAGTCAGCAACTAAACGGACAACAGTTACCAGGGACAGTTGGCAATTAACAGCTTAGTGGCTGCGCAGGGCTGTGTATGTCAGTGCTAAATCAACGCATCGATTGTCTGAGTTCTCAATCAAGGTCTAGGCTTCAACCAGTCCGCGGCCTGCTCTGTTTCTGGTGTAGTGGCTGTGAAGTTAATCTTGTGACCCGTATCGAAGGTATGGTCATTCACTTGAGATGACTCGTCATCCCGTAGCAGTTTATGTTCATGTGTGCGCCATCCCAGCATGCGTTCAGCCTGACTTATGTAAATTAGAGGACAGTTTGAACACGAGATATGATAAACAACGTCTGACTGCCCCCCTCGTGTTTAATCTCTTTTTGATTTACATGACTTATGCGCATGACTCACGCCGTGCCAACTGCCTGCGCCTTTTCCCATCTCTGGTAATGACTTGAAGATAACCCTGGGCCCAGGAGGGTGATGGAGGAGTGTGTGGGAGATGCGGCGCAACGAAACTGATCCACGCGCAGGCCACCGTTTCAGCGCCCACTGTACTATGGGCCACACAGTGACCATCGTTAGAATCGACAACCGAACTGTCGGGGATACTCTGGAAGTACATGACCAAGCGCTCTAGTATCTATGGCTTTCCGTCTTAGCAGTGACGCAGTTTTCTTAGCATGGGGGCCGTAGACTGTTTTCAGGCCGCAAATGAGTTTTCCTTGCACAAGGATTGTGATATCTAACGGTCTCCTCCGTTTTGCGAGTCTTTCGGAATTTCCTATCCTATACTAGAATTTCCCGTCGGAAGTATATCGATTTGTTGGTGATGCCGCTGTTTCGGTTTATTGTTGTGCGAGAACAGGTTGCAGCTTTTCGTGTTACGTCATCATGGAGGCCTGGACAACCTCGCTCGGCTTCCCCCAACTGGGTTTCGATATTTATAACTGCCTTTGAATTTGCATGTGTTCCAGGTTCAAGCTCATGCAAATGCTAACATTCATTCGGCGTCAAGCCATATCAAATAAAAGAACATTTAACTTACCTGATGCTGACTTGCCGGCGCGGTTGCAGTGGGAACCTTGTCTTCGAGGCGACATCCGGGTTTCCATGCAGCAGTCAGCAGGGCACATCGCCGTACTCATGAGCATGTGACGTTGGTCATGCATCCTAACGAGGACGTAGCCCAGCACATATCCGTCACGCGAGCGGGGTGCGTCCACGTTACTTCCTGGATTGGGAGGCGGAAGAAGGTGTTCGTCAACCGGCGACCATGTGATTACAGGCTTGTGGGAGGGGAAGACCGTTGCTGTTATGACTGTCAGTTATGTAGTTACCCAGAAAACCCTCTAAGATAGCGGGGTCTGCGCTGACACGGCTATTAAATTCACCAGTTTGTCCGCTTGCATGTCTTCTTAGAGCGAGTTTACCACCTCACTAGAATTCGTCTTTGGGTGTGGAGGGGGGGGGGGGGAGGCGAGAAGGAATCGCTGACGACGCAGGCGAACTTATTCCCTCGAGGAGTTTGAGACAATGTTTTGAGACGATCTTTGATGCCCTGCGAAAGTCTGGACAGCCATCTCATGACGTTTTTATAGCGAAAAGGACGTCACCCCTCCTTTGGAAGAAGATTTATATGGCGCCCACATTTACTTGCTCTTGTTAGGTGAAGTGGGTGTCACTTATTGGTGATGCGGCAGTCGTCCTCTTTTCCGAAACGAACCTTTCAGGCCGCCACGGTGAGAAGTGTCAGCCTTTCAGCCTGTGGGGAGGCATGAGGATGGAAACGGTGGTCGATGTTTGTTCCAGCTTTTAAACCGCAGTTATTCTATCTCCAAGGTACGGTCGGATGGACGATGGCGTGTTTCGCCAGATAGTTTTAGGGCACGTTTCATAACCCCTCACCCGAAAGTTGCTACCCCTAAATAAGGCTGCTTGGATATCCCAGGCGGCTGCCAAATCCCGCTACAGGCCACGAATTTTGTTTAGTGGGAATAAGATCCGAGTTAGCTTTGGCCGCCTACGAAATTACATGCCGCCCTGCGCAGGGCTGGGGAGGGAGGTTGGATTATTTTCGAGGGGCGAGCTACTAGCTGTGAAACACGCATCGCTGAGGGAAGTTTTGTGAGCTTTGGCCAACATTCTGAGCATGGCATCGCGGAGCCACATGAGAGTTAGATTTCGGGACTGGGAAGCAGAAGTATCCACCATGTCCATCGATGCGTTCATAGGGTCTGTCAGTCTACCGCCCCCAGGCACTTGTTACTACCCTAGTCGTGCGCACACTACTTGGTGCAATTGGCGTCGCCTCTTCTATATCGTGTGTGGGCATTGCCAGCAGTGCATCTGCTGCAGAGTATATCCACAACTGTAGGATCGTGCTGCAACATAGGTTGTTGTCACGACGCCCCATACACTCTTCCGAATCCACTAACTGGCGTCACACTTACCGGATCCACATAATCCACAATCATTAAAGGTGCTTGCATTGGTAGATATTTGGACGAGCCAGCAACGGCGATATCCCTGGAACAAGTCAGTTGACAAGATTGTATTAAAGTTTATCCAGAAGTTTTCATTTCGTTGCGATCCGTATACCCTTGACTTTACTCAGCCTTGCGCACTCCCCAGGCGTCGTGCATCTCCTGCACCCGTTGCCGTACAAGGCTGTGGCATCTGAAGAAGGCTGCTTTTGTGGCGTAAGTCCGAAGGTCCATGCAGGCGAATAAGTTGTTGATGTCGGCGTTATTGTCGTCAACCCAGTCCTGGTGTTGACGGCGTGCGCGTCCGAGGACTTCGAAGTCGGTGGACTGGATACCGTTCCGCAGTTGACACCGTCTTGTCTCCACGGTGACGTTATCACCTGGAACAAGCAGATCCTCCAGTTTCTGGCTTTATTAGTTGCCTAAATGAAAACAGTGAGTAGGCGAATTTAAAAAAAGAGTATTTAACTTACCCGGCGGTCACTTACCTTGGGGCCTTCGGCGGGGTTGAAGTCGGGGCCTCATCTTGTAGATGACGAGACGGGGAGCTGTCCAATCATCGGCATCGCGAATCACCTTTCTCACCAGCACGTCCTGTCAAGCTCGCCTCTGGACGAGAACATAGTCCAGCAGCTGCCAGCGCAGCGACCGAGAGTGCATCCACGTGGCCTTCTCCCGCGTCGGAAATCGCAAGGTGTCGGTCAGCAGGAGACGGTGTTCCGCACACGTTCGCAGAAGAAGGAGACCGTTATCGTTACAGCTACCAAGCCCGTTTGGACCCAGCACTCCCTGTGAGGCAGCATGGTCGTTTCCGACGCGGGTGTTGAATTTTCCAAGGTCAATCGACCTATCAGTCTTCGACACATACACTGGGAGGGCGTGCAGGTCTTCGTAGAATTTGTCCTTCGTCGCATCAGTTCTCGTCATTGGGGAGAGGGAGGAGGCCTAGGCTCTAATGATGGTGGCCAACTAGTCTCCCCGAAGAGGCAGGCGATCATTGATGCCCTGTGACAGACAGGACAAACGATCTACGATGTTCAGGATAGCAAAGGCGACACCAACGTCGCGTCGCTCTGTCTTTGGGTGGCCGCTCCAGAAGAAAGTGTAGCCGGCACCCATCTCCAGTTGACCCTGCTCAGAGAATCGGTTCTCACTGAAAGCAACAATATCCACCTTGTAGCGTACTTGTTCCCGAGCGACTCGCGCCATCCTCCGTTCTGGCCGGTTGCTCCTTGGAGTGTCTAAAATGGAGTGAACATTCCAGGCTGCTAGTGTGAGTCGACTCACCCGAGCAGCTTGGAGGGTATGGTACGGGGGATGGGGACAAGGGTATTGTTGTTTGTTTGTGTTTTAAGATCGCGTATTTTGCGACTTGCGAGTCTACGTCGGCTGCAGAAGACGTGATACCCAGCATTTGTTTAGGGCACCTTTTCCAGCCTTTTCATCCGCTTGGAGGCAAGTAGTGCTATCCCCAAATAGGACTGCTTGGACCTCCTAGACGGCTGTCAAACGCCACTGTGGGTTAAGATTGCTTTTTAGTGGGAGAGCAACCCGAGTTAGCCTGAGCCGCCTACGGGATTGTCGTCGGGCCCGCCGTAGGACATTTGAGATTGAGCGGGGAGTTTGAAATTTCCGAAGTCAGACATACCGGGGGTGGAGACGCACACAAAACCGGAGACGTTCACTTTAATTAGCCCACCGGTCTTGACGGTTGCCCGAGTCGTGGCAGCTGGGTAGAGTCCAGTGTCGAGCAGACACAGGTGAGAGTTGAGTACCAGTTATAGGTGGCCACAAGCGTATTCACCACCTGCACAAGACACATGGAGCGACCTAATGCTACCTGTGTGATGCCTCCCTTAACTAGTACCCCAACACCATAAGGCCATTTACTGCCCCTGCATCAAGGGAAATGCACCGCTGCTCAGCTCTGATGGCACAAATTTGTGATGGAGAATTCACAAATTCTGAAGCGTTGGGCCGAGTACTTAAGAACTGTCCTCAATTGCTCATCAGTCATCTCCGATGCTGCCATTGACCGGTTCCCCCACGTGGACACAAACAATGACCTGGATCTCCCGTTTTCTCTTACAGAAACCATCCGGGCCGTGCAACATATTTCCAATGGGAAAGCACTGGGTTCTGACCCAATCCCGCCGGATGTCTACAAGCACGGTGAGCCCCGGCTGATGGCTGTAGTGTAGACTAGGGTCAAAATTGCTAAGAACCAAGGTGTACAAAATAAATTTAACGCTAAGTGGGGAATTGTGTCTAAAATACAAACGACAAAAAGACGGTAAAAATGTTAGAGGATTGTCAGCATGCAGACTCACGAAAAACGCAGCTTCTAGATAGCAAGTGTTGTTGAGGATTGTAATGAGTTCTGAACTAGATCCAGAAAGCTATACATCAAGGACGATGAACAGAGTCAGGAGTTCAATTGAGACGGCATTCGGTAGAATGCAATAGAGAAATGAAGATCGATCATTGCAATTGACTGCAAGTAATTGAGAGAGATCAGTACAATCAAGAGAGCAGCGGTTACATGCAGCAGCAAAAACAGAAGACGTCCAACATGCCAGTTGAAGCTGGCTGTTGTGTTTTTATTTAGCACATTCAAACAAGCGTACATAAAGATTCAGGTGAATAAGAAAGATACAAACATGTAAATTGTACAAATACCTACATGGCTGAACTCATAACAATATTCCAGGATATTTGGCACAATGAACGAGTTCCTAATGATTTCAAAGATGCGGAAGGGGAACCGACAACTATGTGATAACCAGAGAGGCATCTCGCTACTCAACATCGTCGGGAAGATCTTCACCCGTATCCTTTTCAATCGTCTGTATGGTCACCTAGAACGGGGACTGCTCCT
Source organism: Schistocephalus solidus (assembly GCA_017591395.1). Lineage (NCBI taxonomy): Eukaryota > Metazoa > Platyhelminthes > Cestoda > Diphyllobothriidea > Diphyllobothriidae > Schistocephalus > Schistocephalus solidus. The sequence continues at coordinate 22,328 of WEDG01001681.1, forward strand.
GGAAAGCCAATGTGGCTTCCGAGGGAACCGCGGAACAAATGACATTATCTTAGCCCCCCCAGCTATAAGAGAAGCGCAAGGAGATGCGAACTCGCCTCTACACTACCTAAGTTGATCCGACGACAGCCTAGGACGCGGTGAAACGCAACAGACTGTGGAAAATAATGCAAAAATTCGGTTGTCCTGAGCGGTTCACGCACATGGTGCGCCAGCTTCACGAATGAATGATAGTGTGCGCCACTGACCAGGGGATGTTATCTGAAGCATTCGCAGTGCCAACGGAGTGAAGTAGAGCTGCGTACTGCCCCCCACTCTATTCAGTGTCATGTTGATGGACGCCTACCAAGATGAGCGCCCTGGGACTCGCATCGCCTACAGAACTGACGGATACCTTCTCAACAGTCGGCGTACACAGGCCCCAACGGGTGTGTCTACGACAAGAGCCCATAACTTACTCTTTCTGGACGACTGCGCTCTTAACACCGAGGCGAAGAGGACGTGCAAAGGAGTATGGATCTCTTCACTGCAGGCTGTGCCAATTTTGGAATTATAATCAATACAGCCAAAATGGTGGTCATACACCAACCGCCAACCAGCGCGGAATATAATGCTCCTCGAATCAATGACAACGGTACTGAATACAAAAAATGTGGAAAACTTTGCATATCTGGGTAGCACGCTAGAATTCAACACGAGAATCGACGACGAGGTTGCCCAACGGATCTCCTTAGCCAGCTATGCCTTCGGTCAGCTGCAGGCCTCCATGTGGAATTGCCACGGTTTTCACCTGAACACCAAACTGTAGATGGGCAAGGACGTCGTCTTGACGACACTCCTTTACGGAGCGGAGACCTGGCCCATCTACTCAAACCAAGTCAAAAATCAGAATCGCTTCCATCTCAGCTTCCTCCGCAGAATTATGAAGCTGAGATGGCAGGACAGGATGCTGAACACGGAAGTCCGTGAGCGGACCAGAATCCTCAGCATCCACGCCATACTGCGGTAGGTGTTACTGCGATGGAGCGGCCATCTGGTGAGAATGGACGGCGAACGACTACCCAAACGACTCTTCTACGGTGATGTCGTTACGGGTGCTCGCAGACAGGGAGGACCAAAACGAAACTACAAGGACACTTTGAAGAACTATTTGAAGCAACTACAAATCAACTCAGCGACCTGGGAGGACCTTGCCCAGGGCAGAATATCCTGGAGAAGAGCCAAGAAGACTGGTGCAGCAATCTATGAAGCCAACCGGATCACTACTGCTAAAGCGAAAAAAGCGCCTCTTAAGTCACAAGCACGCGGATCAAGACCACGAATATCCATGCCCTATCAACGTGGCAACGCTGCCAACGCACATTCCGCGCGCGAATGGGCCTTGATGGGCGCCTTTGTATTCACTGCAACAACAATCCTCCAGAATCAACCTCTGCATCAACAAACCTAACTTCTCTCAAACCTGCCTCAAACCACGACGACGAACACCCCACACACTAATGATCACTCGATCGATGCCCCACCGCCCTTGATCACTGACACCTTCCTCCATCCCCCACCCCTTGTGCCGATCACAGCGGCGATTACCACTCGCCCTACTCCTGCCACCACAGTGGCCACCCCCGATTACCTGCCACCTGATACCTCCTCCACCACCACCATCCCCACTACCAGTGATGGGGACGCGGTACTAACCTGTCCTTATCGCGATCACACATTTTCCTCCCACACAGCGTCCTGGTCGGTCACTTGCGAAAACATCGCACAGTGCATGGCGAGCCTATGCCTGGAGCACCAACACACAGTAGAGGCCGCCACCTCCGATGCCCTCACTGCCCCCGCTCGTTTACTCATCGCATGGACCTGCTCGGTAACATCTGCATCCATATAAGCGGAATCCACCGCGATGCCAACACATCTTACACATAATGCGCACCCATTAACACTTCCCCACAGTCCTCTCATGAGAGCGACCACAAGTACCAGCAGCACAGTCACCACAGACTCAGCAAAAACCCACTTATGCTGTCCTCATGGTCACCGCACATACACATCACGCATCGGCATGGTCAGTCACTTGTAAATCTATCGCATAGAAATTGGTGAACCAATGCCCTCACTGCCCCCGCGCGTTCACTCACTGCATGGGTCTGCTCGGCCCCATTGCGCATCCACGAAGTCGGAATGCACCGCGATGCCAACACATCTTGCGCACCCATCATCACTTCTCACAGTCCTCACATGCGCGCAATTACCAGTACCAGAAGCACAACTCCAGCGCACTCAGGACTTCCCGACCTATCCTCATCATTGTCACCACACATGCACGTAACGCATTGGCCTTGTCGGCCACTTGTGAATCCATCGCACAGAAACTGGCAAACCAGCCCCAGGAACACCAACATACAACCATCACACCCGACTCAACTGTCCGTACTGCCCACGCACATTCGCGCACCACAAGGACCTACTGGGCCACATGCGTCTTCATAAAAACCTGCGGTAGAACACCGCAAGCTCTACCCACTTACTACATCGATCCCCATCAGCCTATGCACTTCAAATGATCACACACAACACCAAAAAAAACATGCTTTCATCCTGCATAGCTGAGTGAAAGGAAATTTCGATCCTTGGCTCCTTCTCCATGTGGTTCCTCTGCCGCATGTGTGATCTGAGCCTGCGAATATCACCGTGTGCTAAGCGCCGTGGTTTAGAAGGTTGCCAACTTACCATGACACTCAGACCTCACAGTCAGCCCAATGTGTGTTGTGCGGAAGGGCTGACTGGTGGTCTGAGAGACAGGCTGTGATGGCTCCTTCTTAACGTTACCTCTGGCAGTCTCACACATGTGAAATAGGTGTCGTTCAACCCCATTGTTGTATTAAATCCTGATACTTGTGTTTTCTGGGCCAGGTGTGGTACGTAGTAAGCGTAGACGAGGTCATCAGCAGCAGCGTTCACTCCCACATCAGACAACTCACCGGCTCAGATGGTGGTCGGATTTTGGGAGGGGGAGGGAATGAGGTCGACGGCTCAGCACATTTTTCCTCACTATAAACACTCTGACGCGCTTGAAACTTTCACGGTACGCTAAAAGCCGTGGCTTGGAAGGTAGCTAACTGACGTGATAACACGGACCACGTGGTTAGCCCAGTGTGTATTTTTGTGCAGAGGGCAGACTGGCGAACTGAGAGTCAGGCTGCAATGGCTTATTTTTAATGTGGCCTCTATGGCATCCCACTCCGTGGGATCCGAGCCGGGTGTGGTGGCACAGCGTCAGCCACCTGTGCCCTCTCCAACTTCCAGTCTTCTTGACTCTATAATTACACCAGTCTCAGGTGGGGGAGGGGGAGAGAGTCCAGGAGCTGCAGTACAAGTCCAATATCACTTAAAGAGAATCCACGCACAAGTCACCGTCCTTGCACCAATACGTTGTGGAGCATACGGTGGGCATCGTCAGACTACGACGGACAAACTATTACCGTTCATACTACCTGCATTTTGAGATTCGTCTTTGCACAGTCACCGGTGATGGAGAATTTTATTGACGTTTCTAGTTTATTAGTCATTTTCAACCAGCCATATTCAAGCTCCAGCTTTGCAGCACCTGAGCCCCTGAACCCGTGTTCCTTTCACATTGGCTGCCCAGAAAGTGCCATTCTAGTCTCCCTTGACTTAATCAGAACTCCTACTTCTACTTGTTTACATTTGAAATGTGTGTGTCTGCTGGGTATCTAGATCTAGACCCAAGGCACAATGGTACCCGCTCGATAAACGCACATTCCACCATATATCGATGTCCCGAAAGTTCTATTTTGGTGAAACTTGCTTTTGATATTCTCCTTTGTACTGGCGTCTTCAGGAGGTACTGTTGGATTATTTAGGAAAACATCTCGTCCAATGAGTACTCATCTTTCGCCATTTGAGATTGTTCACCCATGTTCACCGCCGATCGCAGGGCGAAATCATCAAGAATGTCAAATCACCGCCATCGAGCTGTGACCGACGAAGACCTCTGTGTGCGTGACTGGCATGCTATCTGGCTTAACTTCTTTAAATTCTGCTGTTGCTTGATGCGATGATGGACGATAATTTTTGATGGCATAAACCTGCTTCATACAAATGAACGTTCATAAGCAAACGTTACTGCAGGTTGCGGTAGCCCTTCAATTTTTAAATACTTTGAAAGCAGTTATATTTCCGGGTTCGGAAACATGATGTTGCCTATGAACTACCTATTTTCTTCAGCGAACCACAGAAGTCAGTCTAGTATTTCACATTGGTAAGGCGCCCAAACCTACCGAGGATTTCGCAGATTTCCGTGCTCTCATTCCTTGTAAACTGCAATTTTTTCTGGGAGATTGGAGAAGCCTTGTTCATTAAAATTGGCCCTGAAGTAGGTGCTTAGTCAACAATAACAAGTGACATATGGGAAAGAGTTCGTAAGTCACTGACGGAGCCAGTCAATGCGTTAGAAGGCAAAGGAAACTTAAATGTATGAGTTTGAGAAAGGTATTTGCAGGGAATATGCACAAAGATCAATACCGAAACTATAGAATACGGGCTTGGAAGGAGAACCTTTGTTATCACCTATGGGAACTACGCCAGGAAGAACCGCCTGACTGTAGTATTATACATTCCTTACCGTTGATTATTTATGGTCCTGTAACTTCAATAAGGTTTTATGGTAACCATGTACTAACCGTTCTCGTTTAAGTGCATTTTGCAGAAATTGTACTTTTGAACCCAACATTAAGGGAAACAAAAATACTGCGGTTTCAAAAAATCAACAACTTTGCGAATTACTGAAGTGGCTACATCATAATCACGTAGTCCATCGGCATCAGGTTCATAAACGCCGTCCGTAATACGCGCTCTACCTTCACAGCATTGATTTATAAGAACAAAAGTGTCTCGTTCTAGAGGATAAATGATTTTGTTTTTATCAAAATAGATGGTATGCAATTTAGAGGCGTTAGAAAGAAGGAGACATCCCTGCATTTTAAAACTTTAATGCCAACTTATTTCTCATTTGGAATCTGAAAAATTGCAATGTTCAAGAAGTACAAAGTGAGAACTAATATTGGTACATGTTCTATAAAAAAATATTAACTTTATAGATGCATCGAAAGCCATTGAAAATAATTTTTTTGGTAACTTGACTGAAATGCGAACACAGGAGTATCAAGCTGGTTTTCGTTCAGGCAGAAGTTGCATACACTAAATGTTTGTTATCTAACGTATGCCGAAAATGGACACACTGTTTCAGGGTCAGAGGACATCCATTAAAAAAAATAATATTGGTCTGTACAGGGGGTTTATGACCCTAATCATAAACATAATTTACTTACATGATCAAGAGTTTCAGTTTATGAAGATAAAGGTATTCCGTTGTTAAAGAAAACGTACTGCTATTATTTTCCTTTGAATAGGAGATGCAGGTATATCTCACCACTGCTGTTAGCAATTCCAGGTATCGAAACAAGGCTTTGTACTGCATAAAAACTGCACTGAAAGCATTACCACACAAGGAAACTACTTTAATAGCATACCATCCGCACATGTTCATCGATTTTCTACATACCTGAAACCTGACGTGGGACATGAAGCTGTGAAAACGAGGCTCTTACTAACTGAATTCGTGTCACGACAAATGCCGCGCTTTCAAAGGCCAAGTGCCTGTTCATTTCGACTCTGCCCATCAGCTGTGTCAGGAAGGCATGAAACATTCAGTACAACACCAGAGGTGCATGTGTTCTAGTCAGTCAAAAGCGTCAGCAATAACGTTCGACCGTAGAAACCGTGGACAAATTCGGGCTTATTTTGCCACACCTTATACCTAAATATTTATCGCACGAACTTTTCTAGACTTTAAGGTGACCGCAAAGACTTACTATCGTCATCTTTTTAACTGTTATAACCGACATTAAAGTTACACCTTCTCAGAAGCTGAGGCCTTGTGATTTATGATGAGCTCGTCTGCGTTAACTGTGTCAAACACAACAAATTGTAACATCTAGAAGACTTTTAACCTTTTAGCTGCTGTCAGGAATTCATGGGATATCCGACTTGAAAGTGCTTAAGTGGGTATCTTTCCGGTACCAGGAACGAGATCACGCTGTTTGTAAAACGGATATTTCGTGCCGATTACTAATGCTGGAGTACCTTTCCCGAGTCCTTTATATCCAAGTCTATGAACATTCAGTTCGTCTTCAGCGGTGTTTGCCTAGGATTAATTGAGACCATGAATGCTCATCACAAAGGAATCCCGTGAACCGAAAACTTGCCTGTGGATATTTCATCGAACTCACACGCCGAGAAAGCATTGTGTCCTAGCAGTGCCTCATGTTACTTGGACCAGCCTACTTGCTTGACTTATAGGCAAAATCCATCTTAAAGTGCCATCGTTCAAACCGTATTGCGGAATGAAATAAGGAAATGGCTTTGAAGAAATGCAATTTGCTGTTCATTTAAAAGTATCCTATGTGTACTTAGATTTCCATCGTTCGTTGCCAGGTGCCACAAAGCCTCGCAAACCGAATTCAACTGTTGCAAAAATTGCAAGACGTTGACCGATCAAAGTGTATGGAAAACTTTTTTCTAGGCTATTCACAATTGCCGGTCCGGCCATATGTCAAATAGACATCTGAAATCTATATTGACATGATGGCAAATGTGGAGTCAGACCCTTGCATTAAGTCGAACGATCTACCATTGGGGCAGGTGCTCGTCACCTTGTTGTTTTCAATCAGAAACTTAAGTCAACTAGGGATAGCAAAAATAAGTATATTCTGGATGTTATGCAGGGAATTGAGAAAGCTTAAGACTATAAATACGAAGAACCGTGTCCTGAGGAGTTAAGCCTAAGTTCAAAAGTTGATTCCCAACGAATACCCAGCATGCACGATTCCTTTTGTCTTGGAGTTCTGAGCCACTGTCGTCAAAGCCGTCAAAAAGGCAGCGTAACAAACAAGGGATACGTAGGAGCAACGAATTAAAGGAGATTACGATGGTCAGTTGGGTTTTACTTGACCTCATTATCCAGTTATGCACTTAACCCAAAGCTTAGTCAAAAAGCGTTATTTATAAAGCCACATAATAAGCCGAATCTCCATGGTAAACCATCCTCTGCTGTTGCTTCGATGCCTATAGAGTTCATTTCCTTTCCTTTCCTTTTTCCGTGTGCACCATCACATGTGCGGCTCGAAAATGATAACCCTAGAAAAGGCAGGCAGAGGACAAATTCAAGGCGCAACACCCAACCCGCCTACTCCTGTAGTGACCTTCTTATATCAAACGACCGTCAGAGTTACACAAGCATAATTAATCACACCATGTCTCTCGCAAAGGCCTTAAAGGCTGCCGATTAAAACCTCTGGCAGTTGATGTGGGGACCGTTGCCAATCGGCTAGTATTTGGAAGGCAGAAGAGACCGGATGTTGCCACCTCTGACTTGCCCAACTCTGCTGTAGAGCACTCGAAGATACTAACGTTCTCCACTGAGACAAGTCCTGTTAAACGCTTGGAGATCGGCGAGGAACCTGTGTGTTCTTGTTAGCATGCGTTTCTTACTAATGTCAACCAGTCGAATATGTGTGACAGCTGTCTCCACTGCGTATCATCTCAATTAATTCATCGAGGTGTGCAGACAAGGGAGGCTTCACTTAAACCTTCTCTGACATCTTCGGTGGATGTTGCAATCCAACATACAAGGTATCGGAAACGTCAGCTTTCTCGCTCTCATTTTTATGCGATGTCTATTATGTGCAGTTAAACAAGGTTTATCCCTCTGAACGTAGCTTTCCACCGCCAGTTCACCACCTCCCGCCACTTGTGCGGTATCCACAAAATTTGCCGGTTTCTGTTGCCAATATATTCATATGGGCTGCATGCTGTTTTTAAAGGTTACTGAGTGGAATCTCTTGAATATATTTACCCCGTAAGCTTAGATATTCATCCATTTAAGTATTTGGAGTGCAACGGTTCCCACTAATCAGGACCACCGGATTTTGTTAACGTTTCATATCAGAGGCGTTTCTTGTATATATTACTCTATTTCCCATCTACCAAAGTTAATTTGATCCTTTTAATCAACAGTATTGTGTTCAGTTTGACTAACAGTTTACCCCAGCCAGGTGTCCAAATGGGAACCTTTTTCCATACTGGAAGTCCCAAACTTCCCTACTAGTTCATACAATTATTAGTTCTTACTACATATCCAAGTTGCTACTTTTGTCAGAGACGATAAGGTCAACACTTAATCCGCCCTATCGGTGGGTTGTAAAGTACTAGTATGCTTGAAAGCTTTGCTTGCCTTCACTAAATTGGAAGTATAAAGTTCTTATCAGACACAGGGCAGTTTGACCGTCGTAGTCCGTAAATGTCCACCATAGGCTTCACATAAGGTTGGTGCAGGGACGGTGACTTGCGCGTGGATTAGTTTTAAGTAATAGTAGCCCTCTGCTGCAGCTACCGCACTATCCTTCTCCCCCACCTGAGCTCGGTGTCATGACGAAGTCGATAAGACCTGAGACGGGAGAGGGCGCAAGTGGCTGGTACGGTTGGAGCCGCCTCTGGGCGGGCCACCACACCTGGTGAACGTGTGAATGACCTTCATGGTTCACTGATCTGGTGAATGTTGTTTCGCGCCCTTTACGCGACAGGTGCGGCCGACGAGCCTAAGCCGCCTGACTCAAAAACACACACGGCAGTTCGACCGTCGTAGTCTGACGATATCCACCGTATGCTCTACAGAAAGGTGTTGAAGGGACGGTGACTTGCGCATGGATTAGTTTGAAGTGATATTAGCCTTGCGCTGCATCTACCTCACGCTCTGTTCCACTCCCTCACCTGGACCCGATGTCAAGACTGAGTCAAAAAGACCGGAGATGGGAGAGGGCGCAGGCCCACGCACTGTGGTCCTTCTCCAAACAAGAACACAACAGCAGAAGAGAGGGGTGGCTCGGATCCCAACTGAGTGGAAATGCCATAAAGGCCACATTGAGAAGGAACAATTGCAGCCGGGCTCTCAGTGGGATAGTCAGCCACTGCACACAAAACATACATTAGGCTGACCACGCGGTCCGAGTTATCCCGTCAGTTTGCAACTTTCCAAGCCACGGCGTTTAGCGCACCGCCAAAGTTTGAAGCGTGTCAGCTTGTTTATAATGAGGAAAGTGTGCTGAGCCATCGACCTCACTCTCTCCCCACCCCCAAAATCAGACCGCCGTCCGAGCCGGTCAGTTGTCTGAGGTGGGAGTGGGTGCATTGGCTGACGGGTCGGTACACACGTCTTCGCGCGCCACAGCACGACCTGGCCCCCATAACGCACACACCAGGATCCACTTAATCAGGGGATATGGAGGAGCCATCGCTGTCTGACTCCCAGTCCACTGGTCAGCCACTCGACACACACAGAACATACGCTGGGCCGACGGCGTGGTCTAATGTAAGCGTCAGATTGACAGCCTTCCAAGCCGCGATTTCTGGAAAACCGTGATATTTACGGGTACATGATAATGGTGATGTTGTATTAGTCTAGGTAGTGTGCGCTGATGTGGCTTAGCCTCTGGTGGTTTACCGCAGGTTGTCATGAATGCTCATGTGACCGAATAGGCCTATGCGATGAGTGAATGCGTGAGGACAGGGAGGGCAGTGGAGACGGCGATCTCTGCTGTGTGCTGGTGCTCCAGGCACTGGTTCACCAGTCTCTGTACAATGGATTCGCGAGTGACCGACCAGGTCAATGCGTTAAATGAACATGCGGACAAAATGAGGGCAGTTTAGAAGAGAGGCCCAATCGCTGGTGGTGGTGGTGGTGGTTGTGACGGCGACGGCGGTGGCTGCGGTGGTGGTCGCGGTGGTGGGGCGAAAGGTAATGCATGTTGGGATGTGGTCTCTATGATGGTGGAACTAGCGGAATTGGTGTCAGGAGTGAGGGTGTGGGAGGGGGTCCTAAGGAGAGAAGGAAAGAATTTGACGTAGAAGTTGGAGTTATAGGATAAGTGTTGCATTGCGTCTGTTGATGTCCGACCAGGCCGATTCGTGCGCGGAAGGTGCGTTGACACTGCGGACATGTTGGAAGGGATTGGGCATTGTTGGTGTTGATCCGTGGTGCTTGTGACTTGTGAGCCGCCCTTTTGGCCTTAGCAGCGGCAACCAGATTGGCCTCAGAGATTGCTACGCCAGTCTACATGGATCTTCTGCATGCCGGCCTATCCCGGGCGAGGTCCTCCCAGGTCGCCGGGTTGATTTGCAGTTGCTTCAGATATTTCTTCAAAGTTTCCTTGTAACGTCGTTTTTGATCTCCCTGTTGACGGGCACCCGTAGCGACATCTCCGTAGAAAAGTCGTTTGGGTAGTCGCTCGCCGTCTATTCTCACCAGGTGGCCGCTCCATCGCTGTTGCACTTGCCTCAGCACGTTGTGGATGCTGAGGGTTTTGGTCCGCTCCAGGACTTCAATGTCTGGGATCCTGTCTTGCCATCTCAGCTTCAGTATTCTGCGGAGGCAGCTGAGATGGAAGTAATTTAGCTTCCTGGTTTGGTTCCAGTAGACGGCCTAGGTCTCCGCTCCGTATAAGAATGTTGTGAAGACGACGGCTTTTTACATCTTCATTTTTTGTTCAGGTGAAAACCGTGGCGATTCCACACGGAGGCCCGCAGCCGGCTGAAAGCTTGACTGCCTTTGGCAATCCGTTGGCCAACCTCGTCCTCGATTCTCATGTTGCTTGAGAGCGTGCTTCCCAGATATGCAAAGTTTTCCATATTTTTTAGTTGAGCACCGTTTAAATTGATTCGGGAAGGATTGTATTCTTCGCTGGGTGGTGGTAGGTGCATGATCACTGTTTTGGCTGTATTGATTGTAAATCCAGAATTGGCGGAGCCTACGGATGTTAAGGGCACAGTTGTCCGCGACGACCATATCATGGACTGAAGTCGTAGAAACACGCATTGGAGTCTGCATACGCCGACTGTTGAGAAGGTGCCCGTCAGTTCTGTAGTTGATGCGGCTCCCAGAGCGCTCGTCAAGGTAGGCGTCCATCAGCATAACAGAAAACATGAGTTTGAAATAGGTGGGGGACAGTACGCAGCCCTGCTTCACGCTGTTGGTCACTGCGAATGCTTCGGATACCTTCCCTATGTCAGTGATGCGAGCCATCATATCGTAGTGAAGTTGACGCACCATGTGCGTGAACCGTTATGGACAGCCAAATTTATGCATGATTTTCCACAGTCCGTCGCGATTCACTGCGTCAAAGGCTGTCGTCCGATCTACGAAGGACGTGTAGAAGTGGGTTCGCGTTTCCTGGCAATTCTATTGCAACTGGCAAGTGGCAAAAATCGTGTAGATTGTTCCGCGGTATCGTTGGAAGCCACGTTGACTTTCCGGGAGCAGTTTCTGCTCTAGGTGACCGTTCAGACGATAGCGAAGGATATGGGTGAAGATCTTCCCAGTGATGTTGAACAACGAGTTACCTCTGTAGTTATCACTGAGTTGTCGGTTCCCCTTTGCTTGAAGATATGAACGATGGTCACGTCCTTGAAATCCTGAGGGACATTTCCTTGGTGCCACATCTTCTGGAAGAGCGCTGTGAGTTGGTTTATCAGTTGGGGTCCACCATGCTTGTAAATCTCAGCAGGGATCGCGTCCGAGCCATGTACTAGTTAGGGGTAGCACCACACAGATAGCATTTGGTCGCTCCATTTGTCTCGTAAAGGTGGTGAATGCTCCTGTGGCCACCTCTAACTGGTACCCAAATCTCACCAGTGGCTCCTCGAAGTTGGGTTCTGCCCAGCGGCCACACCCATGGCAACCGTCACGACCGGCGGGCTTATCCAGGGGAGGGTCTCCAGTGTTGTGTGTTCCTCCCCACCCGGTATGTCTGACTCCCGAACTTCCCACCTCCACCCTCTCAAAAAGTCCTACGGTGGAGGCGACAGCAACCCCGAAGCGGCCCAGGCTAACTCGGGTCGTTCTCTCACTAAAACAAAACCGTGACCCATAGTGTAGTTCGGCAGTCCTCTGGATATCTGAGCAGCCCTATTTAGGGACATCACGGCTTGCCTCCTCGCGGAGGAAGGGGCCAGAAAAGATGCCCTAAACAAATGCTGGTTATCACGTCTTCTGCAGCCGGCCGCGGCTCGCAGATAACAAAAAACGCGGTAGTAAATCTCAAACAAAAAAAATTCCCCCCGTCCCCATCCCCCTCACCGTACCCTCCAGGCTGCCCGTGTGAGTCCACTCACACTAGTAGCCTGGAATGTTCGTTCCCTTTTAGACAATCCTAGGAGCAACCGGCCGGAACGGAGGACGGCATTAGTCGCTCGGGACCTGGCGTGCTACAAGGTGGACATTGCTATTTTGAGAGAGACCATATCCTCCGAATAGCATCAGCTGGAGGAGGTGGGTGCCGATACACCTTCTGGAATGGACGGTCAAAGGCAGAGCGACGTTACGCTGGTGTTGGCTATGCCATCCGAAACGAAATCGTGGGACGCCTGCCCTGTCTGCCACAGGGTATCAATGATCGTCTGATGAGCCTCCGCCTGCCTCTTCGGGGATACCAGTTCACCACCATCATCAGCGCCTACGCTCCCCCAATGACGAGCTCTGATGCGGCGAAGGACAAATTCTACGAGGACCTGCACGCCCTACTGGCGAATGTGCCGAAAGAGGACAAGTTAATTGTCCTTGGTGACTTCAATGCCCGCGTCGGGACGGACCACGCTGCCTGGCAGGGAGTGCTGGGTCCCCACGGTCTGGGTAGCTGCAACGCTAACGGCCTCCTTCTTCTGCGCACGTGTGCGGAACACCGTCTCCTGCTGTCCAACACCTTCTTCCGCCTTCCGACGCGGGAGAAGGCCACGTGGATGCACCCTCGGTCGCGGCGCTGGCATCTGCTGGACTATGTTCTCGTCCGGAGGCGAGATCGACAGGACGTGCTGGTAACCAAGGCGATCCGCGATGCCAATGGTTGGACAGAGCACCGCCTCGTCATCTCACAGATGACGCTCTGACTGCAACCCCGACGAAGGCCCCAGGGTCAGAAGCCGCCATGTAAGTCAAATATTCTTTTGCTAAAATAGCTTGCTCACTGTTTTGATTTCAGCAACCAAATAACTGAGAAACTGGAGGACCTGCATGCTCCAGATGATAACGCTACCGTGGAGACACGATGGTGTCAACTGCGAAATTTCATCCAGTCCACCGCCCTCGAAGTCCTCGGACGCGCATGCCGTCAACACCAGGACTGGTTTGACGACAATGACGCCGACATCAGCAACTTGCTCGCGAAGAAGAATGGACTACACAATGCCTACATGGACCTTCAAACTGACGCCACCAAAGCAGCCTTCTTCAGATGCCAGCGCCTTGTGCAGCAACGGCTGCGGGAGATGCAGGATGCCTGGATGATCCGAAAGGCTGAGGAAATCCAGCGGTATGTGGACCGCAATTAATTGAAAAACTTTTTCCAAGCCATCAAGGCCATCTACGGCCCGTATCAAGGGGACCGCACCGCTGTTCAGCTCTGACGGCACAGCACTGCTGACAGAGAAATTGCAAATTGTGAAGCGCTGGGCCGAGCACTTAAGAAGTGCCCTTAATTGCTCACCAGCCATCTCCGATGCTGCCATTGACCGGCTTCCTCAAGTTGACACAAACAATGACCTGGATCTGCCGCCTTCCCTACCAGAAACCATCCGGGCCGTGCAGCAGATTTCCAGCGGTAAAGCACCGGGATCCGACGCAATCCCACCGGAAGTCTACAAGCACAATGGGCCCCGGCTGATGGCAGAACTCACAAAACTCTTCCAGGAGATGTGGCGCCAAGGAAAAATTCATCAGGATTTCAAAAACGTGACCATTGTCCATCTCTACAAACGGAAGAGGAACCGGCAATTCTGTGATAATCTCAGAGGCATCTCGCTGGGAATATCTTCACCCATATCCTTCTCAATCGTCTGAACGGTTACCTAGAGCAGGGTCTGCTCCCGGAAAGCCAATGTGGCTTCCGCCGACACCGCGGAACAACCGATATGATCTTTGCCACACGCCAGTTTCAAGAGAAGTGTCAGGAGATGCGAGCTCACCTATACACTATCTTCGTGGATCTAACAATCACCTTTGACACGGTGAATCGCGACGGAATGTGGAGAGACATGCAGAAATTTAGCTGTCCTGAGCGGTTCACGCCCATGGTGCGTCAGCTTCATGAGGGGATGACGGCGCGTATCACTGACAATGGGACGTTATCCGAAGCATTCGTAGTGACCAACGGACTGCAGCAGGGCTGCGTATTGGCTCCCACCCTGTTCAGTCTCATGTTCTCGGCAATGCTGATGAACGCCTACCGTGTTAAGCAGCCTGGGATCCGCATCGCCTACAGAACTTACGGGCACCTTCTCAACCGTTGGCGTTTTGCAGGCTTCAACGCGCGTGTCTACGACTAAAGTTCATGAGTTTCTCTTCGCGGATGACTGCACCCTTCAAGACCGTGACGGAAGAGGACATGCAAAGGAGTATGAACCTTTTCGCCGCAGGCTGCGCCCATTTTGGATTAACAATCAGTACAGCCAAAAAGGTCGTCATGCACCAGCCGACACCCAGCGCGGAATACAATACTCCTCGAATCAATGTCAACGGTGCTCAACTCAAAAACGTGGAAACCTTCGCTTATCTAGGAAGCACGCTGTCACGCAACACGAGAATCGATGACGAGGTTGCCCAACGGATCTCCAAAGCTAGTCAGGCTTCGGCCTCCGTGTGGAATCGCCACGGTATTCACCTGAATACAAACTGAAGATGTACAAAGCCATCTTCTTGACGACACTCCTTTACAGATTGGAGATCTGGACCGTCTACTCGAACCAAGCCAGGAAGCTGAATCACTTCCATCTCAGCAGCCTCCGCAGAATACTGAAGATGAGATGGCAAGACAGGATCCCAGACACGGAAATCCTGGAGCGGACCGGAATCCTCAGCATCCATGCCATGCTGAGGCAAGTGCAACTGCGATGGTAAGAATGGATGACGAGCGACTACCCAAACAAATATCCTACGGCAATGTCGCTACGGGTGCTCGCCGATAGGGAGGTCAAAAACGACGGTACAAGGACACTTTGAAGAAATCGCTAAAGCAACTGCAAATCAACCCAATGACCTGGAAGGACCTAGCCCAGAGAAGACCGGCATGGAGAAGATCCGAGAAGACTGGTTCAGAAATCTATGAGGCCAACCGGATGACCGCCGCCAAGGCCAAAAGAACAGCTCGCAAGTCACAAGCACCACGGACCAACATCGTCGATGCCCAGGCCCTTCCAACATGTCCGTACTGTCAACGCATTTTCCGCGCGCGAATCGGCCTGGTTGGACATCTTCGGACGCAATTCACAAAAAATCGAACAATTTCAATTTTAACGTCGAATTTTGTCAACCCTCTTTCAGACTCCCCCACCCTCACTCCTGGCGTCAATTCCATTACTCCCACCATCATAGAGACCACATGCCTCTACTCATCGCATGTACCGCCACCACCGCAACCACCACCGCCTTCGCCTTCACTACCACCACCACCAACATCAGCGATAGGGACTCTCTCCTAAACTGTCCTCAATGCGACCGCACATTCACCTCACGCATCAGCCTGGTCGGTCACTTGCGAATCCATCGTACAGAGACTGGTCATGCACACCCTCGCTCCTGTCATTCTTCCCGCCGCTGCCACCCCCACAACCGTGAATGACACCCCCCCAGCCTCTACCGATTTCTTCTGCCCACAATGCGCCCGTAACTTCAACGCACGCATCAGTCTGGTCAGTCATCTGCGAATACATCGCACGGAGGCTGGTGAACCAGTGTATGGGTCTCCGACATACAGTCGCCAACCCCGCCTCCACTGCCCTCACTGCTCCCGCGCATTTACACACTGCATAGGCCTATAAGGACACATGTGCCTCCACGACAACCTGCGGTAAACCACCGGAGGCTAAGCCACATCAGCGCACACTATCTACAATAATACATAGACAACACCCTCACAAACGTCATAATGTACCGGATAAAATCACGGTTTCTATGAAACCATGGCTTGGAAAGCTGCCAATCTGACTCTTACACCAGAACACGCCGTCGACCCAGTGTATGTGCTGTGTGTGTTGAGTGGCTGACCAGTGGACTGGGAGTCAGACATCGATGGCTCCTCCATATCCCCTGAGTAAGTAAATCCTGGTGTGTGCGTTATGGGGACCAGGTCGTGCTGAAGCGCGCGAAGACGGGTACGCCGACCCGTCAGCCAATGCGCCAACTCCCACATCAGACAACTGACTAGCTCAGATGGTGGTCTGATTGTGGGGGTGGGAGAGGGAGTGACGTCAGCAGCTCAGCGCATTTTCCTCACTATAAAGTATCTGATGCGCTTCAAGCTTTGACGGTGGCCGTGGCTTCGAAGGTTGCCAACTGACGGGATAACTCAGACCGCGTGGTCAAACCAATGTGTGTTTTGTATGGAGTGGCTGACTGGTGGACTGAGAGTCAGGCTGCAATGGCTCCTTCTTACTGTGGCCTTTATGGCACTCCCACTCCGTGGGATCCGAGTCAGGTGTGGTGGTACACCCAACGGCGGCTCCAGCCGCGCCAGCCACCTGCGCCCTCTCCCATCTCCAGTCTTCTTGACTCTGGCTTGAAACCGGGCTCAGATGGAGTAGGAGGAGAGGATGTGGTAGCTGCAGCGCAAGGCTACTACCAATTAAATCTTATTCCCGTGCAAGTCACCGTCCCTGCACCACCTGGTGTGGAGCATACGGTTGACCTCGTCGATATCGACGGTCGAACTGTCGATAGAGTTCATTAGCAAACTCAAAGATGATTTGATTCACTACCGTTAAAGCGAGTCAAGAAAATGTTGTTTGTCTGAAACGGCTTTTATGTTTTTTGTCGAAAGCCAAACTGGCTGTCAGCCTTGTCATTTTGGAGATGACATAGAGGTGAAGTTTTATCCACAAATACGACAGTACATTTTTAATGCGGCCTCATCGTGTTGGAGCGCTTAATATATATTTTCTTTAACTGAAAACTAATTCATATCCACGGAAAAACTACGGAAAGCTGTTCCAAAACAGAGCTCACGTCAACTGCGGGCAGAATTAATAGACCCCGATCGAGTATGACGTAGCCTTTACTAAGCATCTTTGGCTGACCTTTCTGGAGGTTGAAGACAGTGACAGGCTTGGGGAAAATTTAAGAGAAACATGAGCCCTCTTCAACAGCGTTAGTCACCCCAGCGTACTAGCATTGGACCAGGCTAACAGTCCTGTGGTTTTATGTGACACCCCAGCCTTAATGAAAGGCCTGTTACCAATAACAAACATGCATGTATGTCAGTATGACTTAAAAGTAAAGGTAAGCTCTAAAAACAACACGTAAGAGGCCGAACACTCAGGTTAATCCACAATTAGAGTGATCATGCGTTCATCTCCGTTGAACCAAGAACCGGGGACTTTCAGATTTGTCCGTATTAGTGTCTTAGGTGCATCTGCTTTCGATAGACGTAACTGCCATTCTTGGCGTCACTAAAAAATGCATTGTTTCATCAATGCTATTCAATTTCCGAACGTGGAGTTCCAGAAGCAATACCTCCTGGCCTCATCAGTGGACATTGCTCACCAAGACAACTGCTCGAGGTTCTCTATTCAATGAAATCCTCGTTCTGATGACTTTGGTTTCCTATTGCTAGTCAGGCCTTGACTTGCTGATTTTGGCACTTAAGGTACAAACACTACCCTCGTCGCTTCAACGTGGCGTAAGCCGGCTAGGCCAAGTGCTAGTTACGCTTAACGATGCCTATTTCCAGGTGGGATCCATTTTTTGCGGTGAATTATGTCGTTTGAATTTGTTTATATGCCCTTCCCGCAGTAGGACATGGTCACCGGTTTTTCTCTACATTCAGGGAAATTATGGTAAGGGGTAAGCCTGGGTTTTTGACTTATAATATTATGTGGTTTAGGTCACGGTGATATTTACCCTTCCTGGAATTAAACGCATGACAGCTGTACTACGGACACGTTCCCTTCCCCGTGTTGTGCCGGGAGTTGGCGAATATATAAGGGAATACATACACGGTCATTTCTCAAAAATCCTATGTTAAAGAACAAAATGCGGTTTCCTCCTGTCTCTCTGAAGCTTCGAGTCTTTGTCAAAGTGAGCTAACTTATGATCGGCATAATACACAAAGTCTTGAACTTAATACAGCTTCTTTCAAGAAGTGACATACATAGATAGCACACATTTTCTCGTAAAATTCTGTAAAGGATATTCCTGGAACAAAAGTACGAGTTCAATGCTCCATTGATGTCTATCTCCTTTGACACACTTGTTAAAACTTGGTGGCCTCGGTGGGATTCTAACCCACACCAGCAAGGGAAGTCTTTAGTACAGCCAACGCTCTAGCTAATTGAGCTACGAGGCTGCACCAGCAACCGAGATTTTAAACTTGGGTCAAATAAATTATTAAAATCTGCCAAAATCCTCTGCTTATTAATTGTACCTGGTAGTCGTCTGGTGGATTCTATATTGATTGCTAAAGAAATCGTGTTTAGGCAGTCAGCTTACTTTATCCGAATTGGCAGATGACATATGCTGCCGTATGCTGGGCGGGTAACTTGACCAAAGTGCAACTTAAAAATACGGCTCCCGGTGGGGCCTCGTAGCTACGTTGGCTAGAGCGTTGGCTATACTAAAGCCTTCTCCTTGCTGGTGTGGGCTGGAATCCTACAGAGGCCGCCGAGCTTTTCACAAGTGGATTGAAGGAATTATTCAACTCTGCGAAAATCCTCTACTGGTGTCCATTTTTCAACGTTTTGAATAATGATGGACTACAATGGAAATTTCAATGCATGAAAAAAATAATTTTCCGTTTACAAGCCTAAGTGCAAATGTGGATTGCTCTAATGTATACTGCGCGCTGCCAGGGGACCTCTTGTCATTTTTTACATCCCGCAGACTGCCTGGAGGGCTTCATTCGAATTCATTGATGGTCATTGTTTAAAACTAAACCTGTCAATTGTGCCCAAGCTACCTTTTTCAAATTATGCTTCCATATTATCTCAGATTCCTTTAAACGACTGTTAACTCATTGGACGGCAGTCGTTTGTTTCATAAGCCCATGTAGAGAGAAAAACAAACACACGAGGCCATATGTGCTGCCAGCAAGTCTATTCTCCCGATCTCGGCTGTTAAGACTTTTTGCTGTATTTTCATAGTCGACTAACTGTCTGACATTGGTCCCATATCAGTAGTAAAGTTGCTTTCCACAGTTGCCAAGGCAGCGCTAGGGAAATATGTTGTAATGTACTAAATTTCACAGCTTGGAAAGTCTTTAGCCTCATAAATTAGAAAATCTCAGGTCCTAAAAGTGGTTCATTTACCTACAGTCTAGTGTTTTCAGTAGGTTTGCGTTGCATGACATCAATTTTTGGTTTTTAACCGAATATAAATTCACGGTACTGCTGTCCAAGTGAACAAATTAAACATTATCGCTATTTAGACAAATTTCGTGCAAAAATATATTTCTTTAAAACATGCACAGTGTAGGAAAATACACCCTAGTTTGGTTTTCTACACTTTTGGAGCAGATTTCAAATGCAAATCCTCTTTACATTTCACATTTATTGCGCATAGTAACACGTACAATACCAGCCAGGCAACTGAATTATTATTTTCAAAATCTTCACCAACTACGGTTTATGTGACCAGTTTGCATATCTGGAGCATCGAAATTTTTTTTTTGCAGAATCTACAAAGGTATTTGTTTACGGAAGTTCATTGCCAGGTACTCGTATTACTCTTCTTTACGAAAAATCGTCCGTAAGCGGTACGAAAAATGTGTGGCAGGTGGGCATTTAGACTTCACTCTGGTACTGTGCGTCAGTTCTCAAGCACAAAAACACCCAATTCCGTGATACTGTCCATAACTTTTACACCTCAAGTACAGGGTTTAGCTGCAGTCCGACAACAACACTGTGTTCTAACAAATTACTGTTGTTTGGCATGTGGGTTTGCTCACAGAGTCTGGGGGTGTTGAATGAGCACCAGAGGAGGTTTTGGTTTCTGCCCCAGTAACATTTTTTTAAAAAAAACTAAGATTTACCACACAACCGTTTATTGAGCAGGTTGTGCAAACTGAACTATTTTAAATCATTTGCATACAGCACGCGAACATTTCTAACGCTATTAGTAGTCATATCCTATTTCTAGAAAAAGAAAACTGAATTATAAACTTTTTGCTCGAAGTAATATTAATTAAATTATGCTGATGTCTGACATTTAAACTTGGCCTAGAGACGATTATGCATCATTTTTAGGCCACAAAACCAAATATATTTGTCTCTTCTGTTCAAATTTTGCCTTTCCTTGCGTGCTTGTCTGATGCAGAAATAGAGTAACTGGTTCTTAACGCCGTTGCTATTCAAGCACACGATTGGTTGTCATGTGAAACTTTTTATTTGCAGCTTACGTTGTCCAATGAACAAGTCTATGCCATCACTGTGTTTGTCTACTGTGCTTTGCAGCAAATTACGTACGGGAGAATATGCCATTCAATTAGTGATTTCCGTTATATTTTAATAGACGAACAACTGGAAAAATATTTCAAGGAAGACTATAGACAAGAATTTATGCGTATTTTGTGGTGAGCAGAAATCTAGGACGAAAATCTGAGGTTAATTTTTAACCGTAAGTTACACAAAAACAGCATGGTCTGCCTTCTGCGGATTTTGCAAAAATAGCATCAAATCGTATATTTTTAATAATGTTAAACGTACATTATATTACTGTTTACATTTGAAAGAGTTTTTTGGACCAAACACCACTGTCTTGATAATCATAATAATCATAAGCTTAGAAAATGTTAGAATAGTACGCCATCGACTTTTTAAAATTCAGAAATGTCTAATAATCAGTTTATGAAACTTTAGCTAATACTGCATCTTTTAACTCTGATGACAGCATATAAATGGTAGTTTGTGGTTTTAAATACAGAAAGCTCATTCTTTAAAATTGCAATTTAATAACACTGTAATCACATCAGTTTCGTATTTTGGTTGAAAATAATATCCTGCTCCAGCTGAATACATTATAATTTACTATTTATCATTGTAGAAGAACACAATCTCCGAATGTATACTCAATATGAAACAGTAATTTATTCAATTCTGTCCACCATTGTGTCAATTGCGTGCATTTCTGGCAACTTGCTAGTATTAGTAGCCTTTATTCTGGATCGTGGAGTACGCACATCCAACAATTACTTCATCATATCGCTTGCCTTCACCGATATTCTCATTGGACTGATATCGATTAATTTCTTTATGCTCTATCTAATGCTGGGGTATTGGCCTTTGGGAAATATCGTCTGCGAATGCTGGATGGCAATGGATTTACGCTTTGCTTTATCAGCCAGGTGACAGTCTTTATGATAACCATTGACCGATATTTGTCGGTAACTCATGCCCTCCGTTACCGCAACTGGAGAACAGACAACAAGGTCGGTGTCAGTCTGCTTAGTATTTTTTACTCATTTAAGCAACTTCTTAATTTTTAATAAGTCCTGGTCACACCTCGAGTCATGTGATTTTTATAGAATGATTAAAAATTTCGTTATCAAGCAAATGGTTAAAATGAAGACGGTTCCTTCGTGACAGAGCTGTCAAGACATCGACAAAGGCTTAATTGTTAATGCGTTAAGCACGTAAAATGGTCACAACCAGTTACTCAGAACGGAGTAAATTAAAACACTCTGATTGCACAATATAATTTTACTAAGTTTGTCTTACCTTATTTAAAAAAGATCTTTGCATTGTACTTGAGCTTATGAAAAAGCTATCAATAAGTACCACAAAGGGATTGGTGTGAAAAAAACTGCTGTGTTCAGTGATAATATTATTTTGTTACTTACATGTATACGTTCTATTTGTGCAACCACAATTCGGATATCAGAAGATTTTCAGGATTCATGACGATGTTCTGGTCACGCGTGGCCTAACAACAAGCCACTTACTTGAATTTTTGACTTTGTACATAGAGTGTTTTACAAAATACGCCAAAATATTGCTGTAAAAATATAATTTAATATATATATATATATATAATTTAATGGTTGGTCAGTATAACATAATTATTACAGATTATTTGATGATAAGTTAACGGACTCAAAATACAATTTATATTCTGAAACCCCATTGATCCGCTTGGGCTAATACGATTGCCCTACAATTTTTAGTGTTTATTCAGAAGTGTTTGGTACAATATGCGAACATTTTTTAGTGTAATTTGTCAAGCAAAATGAAGATACTGAATAATGAGAAATAGTCGTTTTGACGTTTTAATAATGAATGACAAGAAAGTATTCAAATAATGCCACGCCAAATCCTAGTTACAAGTAATTATAGATGATTAAGTAGGCACGAACTTTGATAATGTACTGAAAAACTCCTTGGTTGTTAAGTCCGAGTGTCATTTAGAGATTTCTTATACTAACAACCCAAAATGGGATAACGAAAGCACTTTGTCATGCGTATCTGCTGAGCAGAGGTAGAGTTATGTTTTAGTTCTTAGCAATGTTTGATAAATTTTACTTACAGCTAAGCGGTGTATGATGCCGCAGTTGAAATTCACTAACATTAAAATAAATTTTCTGGTAATGTCTGTTTAGCCTGGATGTAGTTTCAGGAGGAAAATGAAATTCACGAATTCTTTTTATATAACCTAAGTTGAAGGTGATGCTGGCGATTAGTTGGATCCTTCCAACAGCTCTGTGGACGACAGTGATTTTTGGATGGTACCATTTCACGGATGACGAAAGACCTCCGCCAACAGCCTGCAATGTTCCCTTTACCCATTTCACACTTTTTAACACCCTTCTTACTGTCGGTTATTTCTGGATTCCACTCGTCTTTATCACATCGTTGTATATCCGCATCTATAATGTGGCGGTTCGTCTGCAGCGCAAAGTCATGACTGCAGAGATGGGCTTGGCTGAGCTTATGATGATGGCTGGAACTACAATGTCGACAATAGGACTGGGAGTGAAAACGGCTCATTCCCCGGATCCACCAGAGAAACTAAAGACAGAAAGTCAATGTGTAAATATAAAACAAATAAACCTTTCCAAAATCGGCAACCTAAGAAAATACTCGGGATCTGGAAGTACGTCTGGTAGACAAACAACAGTGCAAACAGAGTGTCTTAGCCGACGTTGCACTGGAAATGAGATACAAAGAAACGAAGAGTAAGTGAACACAGGCATTACTTGTTCATGTTTACGCGCTTATGCTACTACAACTTACAGGTTCAATTTTCACTTATCGAGCCAAGGTGTTCTAACTGCCTCATCATATGTATATGAATCCTGCAATACTTGTTGTGACTAACTAATTAAATAAAAAATTTTCCATCTCACATATTAAGCACAAATCTTAAGGGTACAAAATAAGTAGAAGTACTACCGAAGTTATGCACCTTAAGCAGAAACCGGTTATACATTTCATAAAGTAAAATCAGACAGGCAAGTTACTTTAAAACCCAAAGAGAAACTGGGGACTGCATGAAAAATTTATTTTGTAATTATTCACCAAATTTGGTTCCGTCTATTTTACAATATTTACAGAGAAAGACTACGAAATATGCATTTGGAACATTTTAACCTCATAACAGGTTTGTTGCTGCCTCTTCGCTTCAACTTCCGTCCAGATGAATATAAAATATTAAAAAGAGTTTGAGGCGGTAATTGGCTAAACATATTTAAGTCAAAGCATTGAATGGCTTCTTCCACAGTATCCATGACGTTGTATTCAAACTGTTATCAATTTTAGTATTTTTGTTGCGTTATAACTACATTTTATCGTTTGAATAATCTTTTAAATTTACAGATTACTCTTCTTGTTTCATTTAGTATTTTTTAATAAATGACCAGTTGGCCACACAGGGTAGTGTACGTATTCCTCGAGCATTAAATGGGAAGAACAAGTAAGCCTTAGTGCAGGTATCTGCAACTACCTCGGGCATTTCATTTTTTGAAAAGTCCACCTATCCGCAGGTTGCAATATGCTCACCAGAATCTTTTTCACGCTACCTTTTCACAATCAAAAAGGGAAATGACATCCTGCCTGTCAGTATTTCTCAAGCAACAGAAGGTTGGGGCTGTAGAGCCGAAGAGAGCTAATGTATGCAGGGACGTCTTTAGATAAAGTTAAGATCCATGAATATCAAGAACAGAGGTAAATGTTTTATTTAGATAACTAACAATTAGAATTACAGTTCTCTATTTGCAAATTTTTTTTCAATAACCGTTACCTGCTTATGAATTCAGCCATTTCGTAAACTATTGTACTTACAGTTTGTTCTGTGAAAAACTTAACGTTTGACCAAAGTTTTTGTCCAGACTTACTAAGCATTACACTTTGGCCGATATAAGTTTTAAACAAATCAAATAGCCTTCATTCATTGTGTTGTATTCATAACATTGAAAATGCTTTTACACAAAATTTTAATTGAAGAGTCCCCTTTAGGTTCCGTAAAGCCTTCTATACAGGAATGTAAATTAGAGATAATCGCCTAAAACGAAAGTGGATTTTCTTACTGACATTTTTTTACGGGTTTCGTTAGCGAGGCTCGACCTTTTCAGATGTACCAATAGTTGTCTTGTCCTGAGAAACTACAATCATTATTCTTGGTTAGAAGTTGTTTGCGATAAAATGAACCGAAACTAAAATAGAGTCAAATGGAGGGGTGTTCGCGCTTGCTGACCTTTATTTCAGATAAAAATTATACATGGAGTAAAAACCTTAAAAAGTACGTAAACTATAAATTTTAAGTATACAATCTGAGAAATAACCAACTATTTTCTTTTAAATGGATGGGAACGTTTACAAGCATTACGCAGAAATAATAATTTTGTGTTCACACCTTTTGCCTTATGTTGTCAGAAAATACACTACTCCATCGATTATCGTTCAATAAGGTTCTTTGCGTTTACAGAGACACTGTGTTAGAGATCTTAAAGGTGGCATTTACTCTAATTTATTCTTGTACCACGATAGCAAAATCACAAACTGTTCTTTTTGAATCGCGCTCGCTAGAAACCTTTTGTATGCGCGCAAAAAACTAGTAATTGATCTTTAAACGAAGGATAAGATCTACCTGATGGACATTCCATAAGAAACAACAAGTGACGAACATCTTGAATGTTCCAAGTTGTGGGTCTACTCTCTCATGAAGTGATGGCAAGACTTGTCTTGTTTGACTGACACCAAATTCGAATGAATAACTCAACTGATGCTAGTAGGACAGCTGCTGATACGTAAGGTTCTGATTGGAAACTTGCCATTATTCACCCAGTGATTGGTGTTACTTGTGCCTAGCCTTGCAGAGGCTTAATGAAGAATTCCTTTATTCTTCGTTTTAAATTTTGAAGGCTAAGTTGCATAACAAAGCTCTGAGGAAGTCAGAGAGCGCGTTTCTGGTAGTGGTGCTTAGCCTTCGCACTGCCATACACGAGTGAACCCCATGCGGTGTGAGAAAATTTTGGGAGGTCTAAAGGGGCCATAAACTGAAGCGACATATTTGATGATCAACGCCTTAGTCTCAGCCGATAAACCATAAGAACTAAAGCTATATAGATACGTTTATCAAGCTATCCTCAGAGGATCTTACAGTTTCTCTTGGTTTTTAAGTAAACGGATAGATAGTCCACGGACTTGAAATTATTATAAGAAGGTAGTTGACTATGAAATTCCTTTTGCAAATCTGCAAAAACCACACGTATATAAATTAGAAAGGAAACTGATTTAGAGAAGAAGATTTAAAAATACATGGAGTAAAACTCTTGAACTTCAGCTATTTAGATGGATTACATTATATTTACACACATCACTTGACGCTCGTAATTCAGTTCGTCTTAACTTATGATTATTTCAAATAAAGGTTACAAAATCATTGTGATTAGACAATGAAAATGTGTAACTGCAGTTGAAAAAATTCTTTTACGTTTTATCAGGACAAAATCATATCAAAATTAAATTTCAGAAATAAGCTGTTGCTAAACTTGAATAACTCCTATCAAAGGACTTGCATAAACGCTTCAAAAAAGCACAACCAGCTTTCCGGCATGGAGAGAAGTCCAAAGTCCGGGGGTGAGAAAGCATGAAGTAGAATCTGATGTCACCAATAAGGATCCGGTTTGAGAACGCGTATAGTTTCCCAACGTATTACAGGGTGCCTTTTTTAAATTCTACAGCAGACCCATTCCAGTGCCCTAATTTTAACACTAATCCTGCTATCGGCCTTCACCCTAATCATAACCGCTATGTCACCCCCTACCCATAACCTTAGCTGTAATAGTAAGCTCATAACCCTTACCCCAAATATATTCCTGCATCAAAGCCTTCGCTTAACTCTCCTTACTAATGACCCATATACTCCGTGGAATCGAACGCAACGCCAAATAAAATACATGGGAAGTACGTGTGATATGAATTTCAGGACATATTACTGTCAACGATATTTATTTTTGAAAGACGTATACAGTTAATAACCGTTTTCGGCTGCTATCAAACTTGTGCTTTTAAAGTCTATGCAAAAGTGCTTAGTTCTCATAACTTTGTCGTGGACCAAAAATTAGGAACCATTAGAAAGACCTTGCAATGTTTAAAACAGTGTTGCGTTCTCTTATTTTAGCTGATAGTGTTTAAATTTCTTCAGCTGAAGCGCAAACCACTGTTTTCGGAACAGAATTCATATGAGTTTCTGTAGGATCGAAAAGGAGAGCGAAACAGACGGTTCACATTTTAATTCTGCAACTAATATTTTTCTAATTTCTTTCAAATTAGTCTTACATTTAATTATTTCAGATGTCCTAAAAGATCAAAATCGTGACCATTGCTGGATAGTGTTACTTTCTTGGTGTTCGATTGCCTGTATTCAACTGATAATAAAAATATGCACACAAATCAATAGGGAGCTCAAAGGCTTCGCCTATATTTCCCTTAATAAAACTGAACTGAACTGAACTGAACACAGCAAGCGGAAGATGTCTGCAAAGCAGGTTCAAAAAGGATTAAATCTCGGCTAACTTTAAAAAGCACTATTCTATGAGAACCCTTCCTTGTCGTTTGCCTAATAAACTTGCTGCTTATATCGGGCATTCGGTCTATAACTTTTTGATAGAAATAATTCTTATTATTTTCAAGCCTTATAAATTGGTACACAGTGCCCAAACATCTCGCAAAATATGTATGCTGACGCTTTATTTTAAGTTTTATTTGCCAATGATTTAATCATTTCTGTCTGCATACTTGACGAATATACCTTTATTTTGTCAGTTCTGTGATAGGCCACAGAAACTGACAACGAAATAATAGCTAAACGAAGACGCGAAAAAGGGGCAAAATGAATGGTTCAAAACCTTTTTAATTTTTAAATGTGGAAAAAATGCATATTCTTTAATGGTGCTAGCAGGAAAGTTCAATATAAAAATAACTCAAAATAATCTCAGCACTTAATTTCATATGCATAGTTACTGTAGATTTCCCCCTTATGAAATGCAAACGAAAATTCTGAAATGTGTCTTTGATTCGAAAAGTTTACTTATGTAGAGTTGTCATATTATATACTGTGCAGCATAATCCGACATTTTTTCAGTCACGTCAATCTGCCGACTTTTCAATGAACGTATTTCTGAGTCTGCAGAAAGCATACTATTGACAGTGACTACGCAAGTAATGTGAATGTTTATCATTTCCTTATAAATTGAAATAAATTTATAGAGAACATACACAAAAACATTTTTCTTGCACCTATTCGGAGACAGATTACGTCCTCTTTGAATTTTAGCATTGTAGAAAAGAAAGCTTGTGGTTTTAAGAAAGAGTTATAATCGCAAGATTCTGTAACCGCATAATTTTCATTACAAATACAAGTATCCATCAATTTATTAATGTTGCCTATAAAGTATTCAGCGTGATCCACATCCACTGAAATATTTTCTGAGTACCATATGATATCTGTGTCATAGCTTAGAATAATGCATTATTTTCTTTAGACAAAATTTATACAGCATGCACTTTGTAAACTTTTAATGCGAGTGTACTGGTCGGTGTAGTTCAAAATTATTTAGCAATTTAGGTAATTCGTCAAGTATGAAATTTAAAGAGAACGTAATTTGGTACCGAAGGAATATTTAAGTGCATATGTTCTATCAAATATATGCATGCTTATTAATTATTCATTATTTCCAGAGTTTGCTTTTAGCAGGTCATCAGAAAGAAGCTCCTATAACGGCCAATATCATGCTGTGCCTCAAATATCTCGAGATTATTTTGTATGAAAATTAATATTATATTCCTACTTAAGTAATGTGTTCGGATTAAAAACTCGTTTCCTAATTGCGGTTTACAGTTCATGAGGTGAACAATCTACTGCATGTGTGAACAGGTAACAAAATCTGCTCAAATGCAACCTTGTATATGCAATTTATATACAACTGTTTACTAATTTATAAGATTATAAACCAAAATTTCCATAAAACACGGCTGACATCCGTTCCAAACTTGTTTCACTGTACTTCTTGAAAGTCATAGCAGTGTTTTTCTCTAGACTGATGGACGTAACATTTGTTTTTAAGTTGATCACTTTGATTTTCTGTAAACTTGCAATGATCTTAGGCTAAGCAAATTAATAATTTTAAAGGTTTCTGAGGTCGTAAATGTGCATAGCGCTAGGCATAATAAAATGGTGTCTGATAAGGCCATTGTATAACACCTTTGATAAGTTATTTGAAGTGTTTCAGTCTTTACGTGAACCAAGTAGTTCTTCTAACTCACAGGAGCAACTCAAGCTGCACATTAGAAAATCTGGAATTTTCGGCAACCTATACGAGCATACAATCACCTGCGGCAGCAGCCTCAAGTGGATCAGCTTCCCTTTATTCAGAGAGTCAAGGCCCCTGGGTGCAGCAAAAACCTGAAGCTTCAAACAGAATTGGTGCTAAAAAGTGTGACTTTGTAAGTATATTCCACTAACTTAACTTTTGTATAAAATTACTGCAAACATGTTTGGTACTTGTTTTGCGCATTTTAAATGAAGACACTTTAATTATGCGGGATGGTGATCGACAGCAAAATCTTTAAACCAGTTTTCGTTTAGAAAGAATTGCTTGGGTTCGGCTGTAATATTGATTATACTGCAATAACAGCGCAGAATATGCTAGTCACGCAAGGATGAAAACTGTTGAATAAGTTTTTTCCCAGTGACTTGTGAATTGACACCTCATAAAATGACTAATCAAGTTGTCTATATTTGTTTCTTGTTATTTTTGATATCCTCGTAAATTAATGTTTATTTTATAAAAATCATCCACAAACAAACATCGTATTTTAGTCACTTGGTAACTAAAAGTGCTTTCTTTGAAGGAAAATGTTGATTTAAATTATAAAATATTTTGAACCTGAACTACAGTTGCCCTTCCGCTTATGGTCTTCAAACCACATGCAGTATACTTTACCCTTCAAATCAAATGTTAAAGTACTTTAAAATTATCGAGAAAAACTCACCTTGGGCTCAAAATTGTGCAATAACCTTAAACCATATTTTATATATAATATGCATCATTACCAAATGGAAAGATAAGATACTGCATAAAAAACCTTTCACGTTCTTACAAACCCCATTAGTAATCACGTTTTTAAACCAAATTATATGGTCACTTTAAGAAAAAATAGAAAATTTAATGTTCTACCAAATGAGGTCTTGTATTTAATATAAACGAAAATATTTTTAAGAACTTCCGCTTTTGCAAGAAACCGAAGAGAAGATCTTCGAAAAATCGATATCGTTATTTAAGGGAAATATATTTAGATTCTGATATAAGATAATGAAACGTGCAAATCTACCTAATTAATCCGTTCTTATCGAAAAAATGTTTGGGGAATTAGGCAAGCGTGTAATGAGATACGTCAGAGACAGTACCTTGGCATAAACTATGGAATATTTGCACATATTGTGAACAACGTCAGACGTCCAACTGATATGTGCCTTGCTCCAGCTATGGCTATGTTAATTGCGCCGTAATTAGGTTCATGTGTTTGTTGGATTTAAAATAAAAAGCATGCAGTTTTGAGAGTTTAAGACTTCTATAGGTGTGAATATTTGAAGCAGCTTAGCCAAAGGAATAGAAACGACGAACGTTATAAGACAGCATGTCAAATAATGTCCTTTTCTGCAACCGTCTCTGAGGATGGTTTGACAGAAAATCCAAAAGGTCAGGCCAATAAAAAGCCATTTTCCAGTGATTGTATCTTCTACTTCTGAAATGCCAACGCTTATAAGACTTCGCACACCATTGTTGTTTCAGAGAATATGGTCGTACTAAATATTCACTTCTTCGTTGGTAGTGATTAATTCAAGTTTTATCTACCACAAAAAGATATTCACTCTCTTGTTCCTCTGATGTGCAATAAGTCCTGACGTGCACCTGGTGGCTGAAGTTAAAGTTGACTTCGTCTTAAAAGGAAAAAAAGTTGTTTTGCCTAGTGCAAACAGCCACCCTGAACGAGGCACACCAACTTCGATTTCAGCATTGACAATTCAGATGCAGGAGTCGAGCCAAACCAGTATAACAGTGCATTGAATAAGAGATTCGAGAGAATTCGCCCGGTATCCAGTTTAAAGCGAAACGCGAAAAAGCACTCCTTAACATATGAACCTGTTCTACACCTTTCCTAAACATATATGTACTCCAAATACACCGTCAGAAATGCCTTATTGATAACCAACGTAAAACTGACGACTCTTCTTGCCATATCTACGAGCTGAATTGACTTCCGCTGAATTTGAAATTAAATACTTGGCTTATCACCGGGAAAATTAAGGAAGTTGTTGAATTTGGGAAAGCATCGCTAAACAGAGCACCAATCAGTTGCATTTTCTTCCCAATACATAAAAACAGGTTCATATTCAAATCCTAGTTCAGGAATACAATTGGGCGTCTTTCCCAGAATTTCTCATACTTACCTTTCTTGACCAGCAAAAAATGACACCTGATAAATCATGAATGAAAGCTTTTTAAGAGCGCTGTAATGTTGCTGATGCTCGTTTTTTATTTAAACAACAACTGGTGCAAACCCAAAGATCTGACTTTAGGTAGCAGCAACCTATGCCGTTGGCAAGCCGGGTCAATAAGACATAATCTAAAGGTATACAGGAAGGAGTCTTCATTGTTGATGAAACCCGCATGTTTGTTTGAATGTCTTTATATTCACCAAAGGAAATACACAACTAACAGACTTATGCCGGAAATAAACTTCTATTACAACACTCTTTTCACACCTCCCAAAGAATAGGTCATTCCCAATGAGCTGCAGCTAGGATTTGCACATTAATCTAGTTCCTACGAGAAAGTGAGACGAACGTATATTGAACTATGTGTTGCTTTTGGCTTGGGGAGATATTTCAGTAAACATGAAAGAAGAACACTGCAATGACACTGTCAATTTTAACTAACCTAGCGCAAAATGAAGTAATGTCGTAATGGAATAAGCCGTAAGATCATTGGGGTGTTTTATTTAATAGCTTTTGCTATCCTAAAATGCATGTTTGCAGAAGAAACAAGCTCTCCATTTCGACCACTGTTAAAAAAAGGAATTGCACTTTAAAAGATCCCCTGGGACAATAATTTAATCGGTCATTTGCGCTAAAGCTTTCAATATGCTGAAAGATGTGCGTTTGCCACTGCGTCAACGAAGCAGCTGCGGAACGGTGGTTCAAAAGGGCAGAAAATAGTATTTCATGCAATATATTACGCAAAAAATGACCGAATTTCAACGTATTTCCTTTGCGATCTCCCAATTATTCTCGTTTCCTGTTTTTCTGCGAGCTTCTGAATTTTTACTATCTACGAATAATGTTAAAACACAATATTGGATACCTGTCTATAGTGAATATGCATATAAAATAACCTCTGATAAATCAACCTAAATTGAGAGAGGAACTGAAACGCACCCATAGCTACATCTTTTAATATAAACATGTATTTGTGGAATCTTGCCTGGTATCGCATATCGTGCAAAACACTCATTAAATTGCGCATTTTGAGACTGTCAGTGAACCAATGTCTAGCACCTGCGTTGCAAACGGGATATGAGGGCTGTGTATATAAACATGTGAGCTAATAAATAGCGAACGTTTATGGGCGAGAATTCCGTGAAATATCCACAGGAGACTGTGAAAATGATTGACGAGAGCACAAAGTTTTGGTTGCTTATTCCATCTGCCTTTTGAGCTATTTTACTTATTCAAATTTATAAATATTATTTTACGTTTTCATGGCTTTTAACATAAGAAGCAATACAATCTTTTAATAGATGCGGCAAAATATTTCAGTCGACTTTGGTGTAAAAAGCTGTAAAAGTGAACCCGAACAGATGGTGAGGCAGTTGAGTTGGTGAACAAGTTTTTGACAAAAATGACAAATAGCCTTGAATGAAAATCCTATTTGCCCTATGTGCAAAATATGGATTGAGAGAAAGCTGTCGCATAGAATAAGGTAAGAATAGAACCAGTTTAAAACAGTTTAAAAAGCTTCTCAGATTAGAGAAGAATTGTCCACTCCACGACGGTTCTGAACTTTGACTGCTCCATGCAAAAGATAGGAACTGGCGAAAGGCTCCTGAAATGTATCTTTCACAAAATTCATTAAGGGACATTTTGTGTACATTTTGCTTTTTTCGGTTTCAGCTGTTCTAAATGCAACCAATAGACAGATTATTTTTGCATCGGTAACGTTAAGAAAATATTTGAACACATGTTATATTTATGCTTAACTATTCATGAACAGCAATCCACAACCGGAATTTACGCTTATGGCGTGATGCAAGACCGCATGGCTGGTAAATAGAATGGCCAGTGTTCCAATTCAAATGTCAACTGGTGGCAAGGTTGCTTTGGAAATTCCTGGCTTTATCCGTAGACTTGCGGATCGTTCCAACTTTCGGCTCACCTTACTTCATCTTAAACCTTTTGTTCCGGTGCTATAAAGCTAAGTTTATAAACTCAGAAGGACAGTGATAAGGAAACGAGGACTGCGCCAATGTGATACGCTCAAACTACAATTCCTGGGATGCTATAATTAAAAGATCCTGAAGCATATACCGATTGGGCAAGACCACATGAACACGCGCAGTAATCGAGGCGCGTAAAGCTACGCCACAATCCTAAAACCACTATGTACAGCAGCGTTTGTGCACCAAAACAGATATGACAAACAAAGTTGCCGACCTGAAGGGTAATCATTGGGCGAAGTCATTCTTATAGGATGTTATTAGGCAATAATTGTGTTTCCAACTGCCGAGATTTGTTTTAAAGCCGAATATATACTGAAAAGAGCTAGCGGTTTTAAATTAGAAAACAACATTACCAGGAAATTTAAAATTCTTCTCTCCTTATTGATTTTGCGTACAATAAAAATGGGTATAAGCTTGAAATACGACACGTGTTTTATGATTTTATGCCATTTTGCAGGTAGCTGTGTCAGGTTTTTCTCATCAATAGATCCCCCAGCATCTTCATATGTGATCATAATAACCTGGCAACGAAAGCAAACCTTAACGACCGCAGGCATATAGATTTCATTTCATTGCCAACAGGTTAGCACCCTTTCATGTCCTTCAACCTGCCTTAATCCCATTACCACGGCTCCCGTATTACACACCTAATGATCAATTGTGGTCGTTAGTAGGGTCGTACAAAGGTTGCTGCTCTTTGTCTGCTTTCTAGTGTAGACTTCAGTTCATACTGTTCAAAATTTACTGTACTTACCAATTAATGTGTATAATTGGTGTCGATACTTCAACACAACCCTCCCATTTTGGTCTGCAAAGTGTTGTGACTACTTGGGGCTGTGTTTTGTATCACCGGCGGAGTAACCGCGTAACATTGGCATGCTCTCTCAGATAGTCATTAAGGTATTAATTATGTATAAATTCCAGTTTTAAATATATATATTCATATATTTTCGAGCCGTTTTCATATTATTCACACGGAGTGCGGCTTGGTTTTTCTCCATTTCAGACGTGTCTTTATTTTTCATCGAATATTTATATATTGTTTCACATTTTCTACCAGGCCACAAACTACTGGGTTTCGGTTCTTACTGACATTAAGACGCTATCAAATTATGGCATTTTGTGCCTCTGGTATGTTTTTCTTGTAGAATTTTCGTTCTCCTGTAAACGAAGAAGGGGGAACTTATGCAAAAGCCAACCAGGAAATTTCGTCTACCAAACCTTCAACGAAGCCGCAGAGTTTGGTCCTTACTGCTCAACATTTGGCTGCCAGAGTGTTTAGCAAACAGATAAACCGGTTTCGCTTGTCGGCAGACTTATCAAAAGATCAATCAATAGAAACAATATGCGGCCTTGAAGCTTCTGCCGCCAGTAAACCTTTGTCAACTGTCGTTGAGCCAAAATCTCAGGATTCTTCTAGTACAAAGGCAGAAGCTACGATTTTTAAATGGTCTGCACGAGCTAAGTTGCCAGCTACTCTCCGCGAAGGTTTTTTTCGTTTGCAGTCAAATGAGCATAA
The DNA here is from genome assembly GCA_017591395.1 of Schistocephalus solidus. Classification (NCBI taxonomy): domain Eukaryota; kingdom Metazoa; phylum Platyhelminthes; class Cestoda; order Diphyllobothriidea; family Diphyllobothriidae; genus Schistocephalus; species Schistocephalus solidus. Next base: position 56,955 of record WEDG01001681.1, read on the forward strand.
AGAAAAACAAAAACATGAAAACCGAAAACGAAAACGGGCCCGCAAATCTGTCAAAATGATCAGTTTTATTCTTGGAGCCTATGTTGTTTGTTGGATACCGTATCATATTGTCGTTCTTATAAAGGGAGTTTGTGACAGACCTGATGAGTCATACTCATGTGTTGATGTGAACATCTATAACTTTGCATATTTCATGTGTTACATGAACTCACCTATAAACCCGTTTTGTTATGCTTTCGCAAATGTTGCATTTAAGCAAGCATTTATCAGAATTTTGAAGGGTGATTTTAAAAGATACTAGCTTTTTTCTTTCATGCCATTGAATTCCTCAAAACATGTGAACACATTAGCTGAAGTCGTTTGTATGACGTTTTTAACATCCTTGTGTATTAAGTTTGCATTGAAAAATCAGAATAAAAAATTAACCCCAAGCTCCAAGATGTTTTTATCGGTTTTCTGTCAGTCAAACTATAAGCAAGATCCTAAACTTGAAATGATTTGAAATTAAAAACACGCTTGATTCAAAGTACCTCAGATAAATTATCACTGGCTATAGAACACGATTAACACAATCAAACAATATTTAAACCAGTACACATCAGGATTATTGAAGCCTCATGGATAAATTGTGGAATATATTTAATTTGGATTTCTTACAGCTTTTTCTTTACCATTTAAATAATAGATATTCACAGTCTTTAATAAACATGCACACTTAAAAGCTGGCACATTCAATATATTATAACGAGGATATAGAAGTTGATCAAGAGTAACGGTAAAAATGATTTTTCCATTTGCTCTTTATCTTGCAATCCCAATGTTACAAATCACACTATGTCACCTTGAATATTATTTAAATTGAGAAGGAAGTAAAACATATTGTCAAGTTCATGCCATAAGTAACTGTATGCAACTAGCCATGTATAGAAAACAAACCACCAGCAACGCTTTCCAATTGAGGACCAAAATTATGCATGAATACAAAGCAATTTATTCATTGAAATACGATACTATCGTTTAAGTGTTTTATTAAAAGTTGCAATCCCTATGTTATGGATCTATGATTTACCTAAAAAATGTTCTTAGCCATTTTCCAGTGGTCTATTTTCAAAAATTACTTTCTGCTTTCACTGCGTTCTCGGCAGTTAGCTCATGTATGGTTACAAGCAACAAACGTAATTGTTTATTTTCATAGTTTAATAAAAAGGCTGTATTTTGTTTACTGGGAAAAATAAGATAATGAAACGAGTAAACGCAAAACGGTAACGGTACAGAATGTTTCACTGAATAAGTACTCGTTAAAATGTTATTTCCCTTCTTTCCTTTCAAATTATCCGGCCTAAAGTGTTTGATAAAAGCATCGTTAAAGCATGCTTGGGGTACAATAGAGCTGGTGACGCCTCTGACGTACAATACATGTGCTATCTTATGGAAAGTTAGCCAAACTTTCGAAATACCTTTTTGCTTAGAATGGCTTACTTGAGTGGGTGGTAAAATTTGTTAGCAGGAAGCATAATCATAATAAAATCCGGCCATTTCAGAATGCCAACGTTTGAATTAGCTTCCTAATGGCTGGCTTCAGATTTCTACTCCCAGTGAAAAATAACTACTCCAGTTGTATACATTAGAAGTACGAATATACTTTAAACATATCATACCTTTGATATACATTCTTGTACTTATTTGGTGAAATAGTTTGTCGTTAAGTTTTGTACGCGAGAGAATTACATATTCAGTATTAAGATACGCTTTTATTTCAAATAATTAAGAACTCAAAGTGGGCTCGCACTTGCACTTAATGTTTCCGAAGAAAATAATACATGTCACTGTGAACTTAAGAAAGCCTTACATAAAGGAACATTTTTTCCAATACATTTGGAACATGGTGTATACTCCGTAAATGACAATCATAAACTTAAAAATACGACGTTGCATGAATGGAACTCTTACGGTCTTAGAAATCTGATGCTTGTTAACCTATTCTAACCTGAATGCTATCGTAGTTTTATAAAGCAAGTTTTAAGAAAATGAAATTTGCTATTGCGAAACTGAATACCTTCCTGCATTTTTTTTTATCAAATATAATTGAAGTTGTAAGAACCCTGAAACCAAACGTACGATATACATAGTATATAAGCAGTCATTATTTTTATAGTAACTTTTCCAAGTAACTGGTAAAGAGTTCAATCGGAAGTGGGCATTCTTGAGCGACTGATATGTCTTGGTTTTTTTCTGCAGATTGAGCACACGCCACCTAAGGAATCCTTTCAGAATGTGAAATAAAGTTAAATTAAATGGGTCAAATTGTAAATAATGCGTATACATGCAGGCCCAGTTCATGTTTGGGTGTAACTCTCAGTATAATACATTTTAAGCTAGGATATTCTGCTCATAATGCACAGCCATCTTTTAGCAGATGTAAAACGGTAAACACGCCTTTGCAGATTCCGTAATAGTAAAGCAGCAAAAAGTAACTGTTCACATCTTATTTCCCTTGCCAGCTTTTATGATTTGGAAGGCATTCCTTCTAGATTTTATAAATTTGAATTTTGTTAAACTTCCTTGAAATAAGGAAGAACATATCACTTGCAGCGAGCAGCGCCGTTTGTTTAGCTGCATTTAATTTTAAAGTAAACATCTTTTAATAAAAACGTAAATTCATTTTGATTTATCGTTCCATGTGCTTTTCTCTGAGGATCCCCTTTGGTAATCAACGATCACAAGAGTGCTCACCACCTGGTTCACTACTGCAAGCAGTAAACGCTGCTCACCAAACTCTTATCCTCTTTGTTCGGAGAAGGTTCACTATGGATAGGGTAAACGCCTTTTCCCACTATCCGCACATGCCTTTCATTCATCAGTGAACTAATCCGTCAGGGGTCGGCTTTGCCAGAAAAGCAATATGAAACAGCAAACCGAAGCACCAGTAGGTTGAAGCTCAATCATTTGGTGACTCGATATTAAAGCTGGCGTTCAGACTACCATGTTAATGCAAAATTAGTGTCGTTTAATCTCGCGTTAGTGTATGTTTGGGTCAGCCTGTCAACATATTTTGGCAAATGATTTCATAGGGTCTGTTCTTCCGCTTCTAAACTCAGGTTAGTATGAAAATGTTCCGCATGAAGTCCTTTAGTTCTTGGCTTTTCGACTAAGTAAGCCCCCATTGCGATGGTGCAACACAACAAGCGTGAACTAGAAGTAAATAACTAATATCGTCACTGTTGGTGCAAGAAAATACACTCTAGAGAGAATGGCCTGCGCATCACCTTTCAGGTAAATATCTAATAATATCCGTTGGTTATATTGTGGTTAATATTAGGGCTTTTTGGACACCAAGACTTTCCTTTGCCCTTATGAGCTGATGTAGACAAATAGTAAGCCAACGGAAATTTCAGTTCGGTGTTCCTTTGTACTGTGGAAAGCTTTAATGTCATGAATATTCTTTGACAGTGCATTAAGGTAGCCAATAAATTCAGGGTATTTTCAACCCTCACGTAGATCAAATTCAAGGTGCAGAAACCTTGGATTTTGTGAGCCTCAAAATGAAGTTCCTTTTTTTCCTGAAGCACAGCGATCTGCTTGACACCTTGTTTGGTCATAGAAAACAACGGTTGCGTCGGAACTAGTTAATAACCACGAGCGTGTTTGCGACTAAAACCGCTATCTTCTAGTCTCTATAATAACTTTATATAAACATAAACAGTATCGCGATGAAGACACAATATACAAGCGAACGCATAGGCTCGTGGACCACCTATTTTGTTTATGACGGAAATGACTGCATTAGACTAGGCAATTATTTTAAAACTTAACAATTCTAAGCATTTAAAATGTATTTTGGATGATTTTGATGCTTGGGTTTAATAAAGAGTTACTGGACTTTAAAAGAAAACGTTAAAAGTTCTGTTTTTATCAGCTTACGTCCGCGAGAAAACGTTTAATGTCAAGATTCAGAATTGAAGCTAAGTGTTTGCAGTTCTGTTCTGCATTCAAAGAAAATTAGAGAAACATGATTTGGACTTTATTAAAGAAAATGGCAAAAGCTTGTATGCACGAAGTTCCAAATTGGTCATTTTGGATGCATATTTTCAACCAAGGATAGCAATACAATACTGTGCACGCTGAGTGGCAACGGCCGTTTGTCCTCAGCAGGTGACTCGGCCATCACTTCAACATGCTCCAACCGACTAGTTCACTCATAACGTTGGTACATGATATTCTAATCAGCACAAGTATTATATGATAAATGCTGTTAAATCGAGATTTGGGTTCAGATAAAATTCTCATCCTCCCGCATGTGAATGTACAACCCTCATCCGCGTGTCACCAATATCTCCTGCCAGGCCCCCGGTTGTCCACAAATTTACTATGTAGCTGCCCATTAAGGATGGAAAATGGAAGAATTCGATTTCAATCTAAGGTCTGAACCAATGATGAAGCAGAGGACAATGGTTTTTCGTAGCTAAACAGATTATTGGACGAACATAATTGTGTCACAGCGATTGGAGCGGCTCGCTAAGCTGGCGTTAGTATGCACGACCAACTCAAAATAGGTCGGTCAGTGATAATCGATTCCAACCATTCTGTTAATATGACCGCAATAATTGTTGAATAGAAGTAATTACATGGATAGATCAAGTTTCAAATCCATGAAACCCAAGAGATTTGTTAACTTAACTGCGATGTAAGTGATAAGTCAAATGCACTGAATAACTTTTTCGAGAATGCTTATCGCAAACATTTTTTTCTAAAAGGGCACTTTTCATCTACAATGATCGACCAATCCAAACTTTTCTCTTGTCTCAAAAGAACTTTTGATCTTTTCAAAACTTTCAAGGAGGTCATCACCAGTGCAAAACAAGAATGTGCTGAAAGAAGTGCTTACAGGAAACAGTTTTGCTAATTAAGTTTAGGTATTTTCTCGCGAATCTAACCCGCAGGCTCCCTGGGGAGATTAAGCAAACTGATTACCGCTGTTCAGTTAGCCTGTTGCTTTGCGGTAATGAAGGGAGACGAAACATAACTGGAACTACCGCTGTATAAGTGCTGCCAACGGTTCTGTTCAGGCCTTCACCGCTGTTAGTTTCAAGTGGCTCTGAGGTGCAGGGGCTGGAAGGAGGAAATCCAGCTAAATCAGATCCCGAGATGAAGACCAAAATGCGCATACTTTTAACATTTTTCGGTACAGCCTCAGATTAGGCTATGGTTTCTCGCACCTTAGGGCCATTTGCTCTCCGTACATCGCTTTTTTATTTGATGCCATCCATTATGAGCCCCTATCGCATAATACAGCGTTTGACGTCATGTTGGCAAATATTGTGGATGTCATCAGGCCAATCTAGCACTTACTCGCAACATCCCATTTACTCATATTATTTACTAAATTTCCGACGTATACGCCTTCTTTACTGTTTCGGCCTAATGCATCTTCTGATCTACATCGATTCCGTTAACGTAAGCATATGGCAGTCCACGTGGCGTGACGTCATCGAACAGACCTCACCTACTGATTGGCTGCTCGCGCTACGTGCTAGTCACGTGCTTGCAGACACTATGATGCCGCTCTATTGTTTGCTCCTCTACGGCTGGCTGCAATTGAACATCGCTCCCATCTCGCGCTGACAACAATACCTACTGGATCTTGACGTATTGGAGAGCTCACTGACTCTGACTCCGAAGAAGCTTGTATTTTTCCGGTCAGAGTAAAAAGTCGTCTTATGAATTTTGTCCCCATGACTTCCGACTTTAGAGACTTCCTGTTAACGATCATCCTACATTTTCAAGTCAGGTAGACTTATAGATTATAAATTTTCAGGTCAATTTGGTGACCAAATTGTTCTCTCAATCAGAAAACGTTCGGAAAATTACTTTAAAATAGCATACCTGGACACAAGATAGCATTCCTGGCGGACAACGTTCGTTTACGTGAAGACGAAAATGATTTGAATCATCTTTCCGCAATTAGAATGTGTACTAGGTACGGTGACTTATGGACCGACAGGATTTCTGCCAGTCTAAGGTTCATGCGATACCTCAATCGACGGAGATACCCACGTGCCCTGAGCGTCTGCTCAAGAAGCTATCCTCTCTGGCTGGCAATGCTTGGATGTGATTTTTAAACATCGAAAAGTTAATGTTAGATAAAACTTAAACGATAACCATCTGTAAGAGTATCACGTGGATACCTTAGGCCATCAAATAAGGACAACGTAGATGGTTTCGATACATCATTTGTCTCCTGTACCAAGATGTCAGGACTGCACCCATCGTACGGCTTCGGGTGCCATTCAACGCGGGTCCTCAGAGCACATTTCGGTTAAAATCTTGATCAGCACCGTCCATTAAAGCACATTGCTGGTTCCGTTGCATGTCGCCTGCGTGCCTATAACGAGTCAGGCGGTAACTATGCTGGACTAACAGACCGGCGCACGGCAGGTTTTATACGCACCCATAACGACAGTCACACATTGAAGTGCAGTGTCGGATCTCGTCGCAGGCTTACGCCAAACCAGTAACCTGCACCCACATCCTGCATCAGATGGCTAACTAACTCGACAAATGGACTGAGGTTTGGAAGAGGCTAAACAGCGAGAGAGAGATTGGTCCTAGGGGCTCCCTCCTTACAGCATCCAGCGCATATTCCTTATTACAAAAAATTATTCACGCTTTAAATTTATCAAGGTGCGGTATAGGATTCTTCCCTGACGGGATAACTCGGTTCTCTTCTCAGGACGGAGGGTTAGGTTGCAGTGGCTCCTATGGCCTTTTTGACCCTTCCACTCGCTAGGGATCCAAGCCGACTACTTATTATTTTTTGCAAGTCACCGTTGCTGTGCCCATCGTGCTGTGGGGCATATGGTGAACACAATCGTTTGTGATGTTCCAACTGTCTAGGGAACGTACAAATTACTATATATCGTTTTGCATAAAGATAGCAGACCTAAAAGTAAATTCGATCCGGCAGCATGGTAATAAATAAACGGATGTCAAAGGCAGATGACACCGATTAAAGGCCATATAGCGTTGCAAATTGGGGAAATCTTTAGGGAGGATTGTTGCAATGGAATCGCAACTTATAACACATGACCGTCAACTGTACATTAAAAATCAGCAATCGGGTGATTTATTTGGATTTTATGTCTGCAATGGACATTTATAACTGATAAGCTTGTTCGTAAATTAAATTGTGTATTATTTTCGCAACACGCTACACGACCATACAGTATCTTAACTGGCGTATGTTTCATGAAATGTCTTCTTCACTTGATTTATCTTACGGGAAACCAGCATATTTCAAAAGCTAGAATGGGAAGGAACAGGTGCATGCAGTACAAAACGTAAGGCTGGACACTCATAAAGTAGGCTGATATAATCTAATGGTTTATAAAAAGAAACATATCATTTAGCCTCCAGGCGGAACCAGAAACGAAAGCGACGGTGACTGACAGTGTTATGCACTCATTCGACGCAGACACAATTGTTAAACAATGCTATTTAGATACCACAGCTAGCCAGCGTGTGAGCCAGGGTTTAATTAGGGTTGTTTGTCCCATGAAAGCATGTCAGACTTTTTTGCCAAAGTGTTGATTTTCTGTATCACTCGAGACGTCGAATGTCAAGCCAGAACATAAATACCTTTATAAAGCAGACTTTGAGAATGGCGGGAAGCAGATATCTTGTCCCCCTGGTAGACGCTGCACAATGTAATTTCACCTTTTTGGCAGTTGAATGATGGTAAGTTTACTCTAATGCAGGCTTGTGATGGCAAAAGTGCCATATTTTGGATCCGCGTTGTAAATGCCGCCACAGCGACTTTGAAGAACGCTGATTTGTTGAGGTCAGTAGGAAAAATTTCTTCTATGCCATTGTGACCTACAACCAAGCGTGAATCTTATCGACGAAGAAACTTGTGCGGTCTTAAATGAGGACGGACGGTAGCATAACGTGCAACAGGTTTTTGAGCATGGAGAGCTGAAGGAATGGACAAGCCGATCGTTGAAGTTTCTGTGGTTCTTTCTCAGGGACTGTAAACGTCTACATACAGAACATCCGGACTACGGAAATGTTTCAGCAAGTCTATAGGGCCACAACGTTTATAACAGTTTGGGAGTTCAGCTACAAACCAAATTGGTCGAGGTGTAAAACAACCCGGCTTTGACGGTGAACTAGTATCAGAGCATTATGGAAAAAAAGATTTTGAGGCAGGCTTCTGGTATTTTGCAGGACCATCAATATATTTATAGCTGAAGGTACAATTTCTCGATCGGTCTGTGAGCACGAGACTAGTATGTGCCATTTGAAACTGATAGGTAAACAGAAGAGCCGTGATATTATGTAACAAAATGGATTTTGATTAACATTCAACTGTTTAATTTCTAAGTCGAAATGTAAACAGTTCCAGTGACCCTATCCCACCAATGCTGAGCAAGGAATTGTTACAAACTTTCGGAGGTGAAAGAAGTGCACCAAATTGAGAGGCACACTGCTGAAACGTGCGCAAAATGTACAAAATGCTTTCAGCTGCAACGATGCACCGGTGAGTGCAGAGCACTGACAAGAGGGATTAGCAATTGTTCAAATCGACACATTTCTGCAAATACTGACCCACACGAAGTGATCGATGATGTGTTTCGTTGATAAACGGACTATCGGATCGGATAGATCACAGAGAGTCTACTATTTCTTTTATTTTCATGCTATAATCGCGTATTTTACCACGTACTTATACAGTGTATAACTATAGTTTTGATTGCAGGCCCATGGACTACCTTTGAATTATCTGCCGAATACATTGTAAATTTTGTTCGGTTTCGTGAGTGAACAGTTAACAGAGGATCCGATGTGTACCTTAACAGTTTATCTTTATAATTTCCTTTGTTGTCATTCCTATGAACAGCCATTTAAAATAGTGCTCTTCTTCTACAGACCATCTCATGTTTTTGTCATCGTAAAAGTTTGTTATAAAACTACCTCGAATGTTAATTCACTTTCCAGTGCATACCCATTTTTAATTGCGCCTTACTCCATTAATGTGAGTGCATTATCGTACTAGCTTCTGACACGGAGCTTGATCTTGGTTGCGTCCATTACACGGAAGAAATCAGCATCATAACAAACCACCGCACAAATATGACATTGCATTCTCTGGATAAAATGGATTTTATTGACAAGTGAACAAGTGAAAAGGTCCCAGGATAAAAATTCATCCTTAGGAAAGCGAGACGAATCTACGTTGAGAAAGTTTTGAATTTTATGTAAATTGCTGTTGATTTTAGTGCATGTCGGAGGATACGAAATGTCCATCAGCATGGAAGAATGTTATTCTATACATACTAGGGTGCTAAAAAAGGCGTTTTCCTAATTTAGATACACCAACGTCCCTTGACTGATTGGATTTCGCAACCCGTATGCCAAATCTCACGTCCAGAGCGTTAAGAGATTGTGATATTATGATGAAAAACAAAGGTACACGAGCACAAACAAGGAATTCGTGGCCTTCTGTGCGATGTTTGAAATGACGAATGGCCTAGTAAAATGCCATAAGTTCATACACGAAGACAATAAAGCTAATCACTGCTGGGTCTGCTATTTTCTGAAACCAGTTGCAATTTATCGCGTAAACAGCAGCAGATTTGTATTCATTTAGCCCTAGCCAATGCCTCACATTACGTTGGAGCGTGAAGGGAAAGATGTTGATACCGAATGATTTATCATACTGGCAGAGCAGTTATTAGCTAAAACCTGGTACCAGTGCTGCCAGTATCGTAACTCATTAAATAACGATGTACTACTCGCTACCTGTTGGCAGTTTATACATATCACGTGGTTATTCCATAGCTCAAATATTCATATAAATTTTCCGAGCAAGCCATTGCAGGACAGCCCGTGAAATAGTTTGCCATCCAAACTTTATTTCGAGGAATTTATTCCAAGTTCACGCATTGATTTCCACAGAAAGTTAAAAAGGGCAAAGTTGTTGATGCTATTGAAGAGGCTGAGTTTCTTTTCCACTGACACAAGTGTCTTCTCAGATAAAGACGAAAGTTAATTGGGTAGCAAGGAGAAAACGGTGCCACTTGGAAGAAAATAAAGATAGAAATGTTTTATTCACAAAACACTGTGGAAATAAACCTAAGAACCTAAAACTGACATTACCCTTACCAGACGCTATCTGCATCCGATACTTGTTTCAAAAGGTTAAGAATTGACACATCAGGTTAAAAGTTGCCTGCATTGACGATTCTTTTATAGGCATCGGACCGTTTGAACAGTGTCCGGTGAGTAGTCATGTATTCAGTAGGTTAGGAGTTTGCTGCCTTTGAATAGCCGACATAGATGTAAACTAAGTTGAGTCTTCGTCGTACTTAACTGTTAAATCACTTGAAAGTTCGGAGAGGATTCCTCAAAACTAAGGGCCATCGAGTAAAAACTCAAATGCAGTGGTTACAGGTATTTTATTCTTGTTTTTCTTTTCAAAGGGCCATTCTGATATATTAGGAAGACCACGTGTTACATATATTGTCAATTTATACCTATTTGAGACACGCTAGATATCCGTAATCGTGCATAAAATCAAACTTCAGCGCTCGTTAATAACCGATGTCTACCTTGAGAAGATGATTCACGAGTGACGCCCTGTAACAGGCGGACGGTCCGAAAATACTGTGTTCATGCGGGTATTCAATCCCAGAATTGGCAAATTTCAAGATTTTCGGAGTAAGGTGGCCCTGTTATCATGTAAAATGCTGTGCTCCGCATTCACGTCCGAAAATGAGGGTCTTGTCAATTGGAGATATTCCTCCAGCATGCAGCGGCAGGCACAATCTGAAGTTCTGTAATATGGTGACAAAGTTGGGCTTAAGCCGCTTATGATAGTGTAACCATACATCTTTACAGCCAGTGTGTTACTAAGTGCTCGATATGGCTGAGAAAGTCAATGGATATGATATTCAAAACGAATTTCAGGAACGACAAAGACCCATCCTTAAGTCCAAAAGAGATACAGACCAAAAGTAAACGAGCCCTGACACATTAGTATAATGGGTGTGGTAGAAGCAGCCGAATGACTCAGAGTTCTGCCTTTTTATGCTATCCAGATGTTTTTGGGACCCTGCAAATGACTCAACGAAAACAATTTACTTGAATTTGGTCACAGCCAACTAAATGATTTTTATTCACAGTAATAAACAAAGATGTCCTGACTGTTGAATTGGAGCATGTCCTGGTGTTTGAGGAATGAACCCAACAGTAATAGCTTGTTATCGAACGAAAACCCTCAGATACTACCCAAATCAGGCAATTCTAACAGGACACTAACAGAGCACAAAGACGCTACCCGGAAAGTTGAAGGGGTGTAGGAATAGAGAGTTTTCTCTTGACAACACGTAGAGTTTGTCCCAACAATATGAAGCGTTTTCACTCAGTATATTCTGCAGGTGCGAGAAGATGATGTAGGAGTAGCTCCCCTGTCATGGCAACTTTCTCTTTGTGGAGATCTTCTTTCATTTAATACGGCAAGACTGCAGGCTGCTAGGTAGGGGAGAGAACGCAAGAAAACAGCGCTGAGAGTGACATGCCGGCAGCAACTGATCTCACACAAATTTAACAAACATTTTAAAATGCCATCTAGATTAGGAATGATTGCTCAGGTAGAAATTTCGTGTTAATTATCTGCAAGCATAATCTAAAGCAATTCATGCATATCAGAATATTGGCTTTTGAACGAAACTAACTGAAGTAACCTCAATATTTTAAAAAAGTACTTCAGTAGTGTGCATTTTTCTATAGATCTTATATGCCCTTACAAATCCAAATATATTTTATAGCAAATCTAAGCAAAATATTTTGCGTTGTACTCCTTCAATATCAAATCATGTCTTCTAAAAAGTGTATATACAAAATAAGCGTATGATTAGGTTTGAAAGAACGTGTTTCAATTTCTGAATATTCTTGATCCCAATCTACCGTCGGATTCGCATTTAGGGATTTCACTCTGCAAGCTAGATGCCTCCCGTGGAAGGAATATGATATGCTCCTGCATGGCATTGAAAAGATCAAATTCCTAAAATTCCTAAAAAGATAAAAATTGCTAAAGTTTCTAAAATGTTTCCATGGACGTGAACTATACTGTAAACTTCATGAAAGGCATTACTGAGCGGACCAATATGCTGTGCTTTGAATGGACATGGTATTGTCTTATAAAAGTTAACAATAAGGAACATTATAAAACGAAAGGTTAACCTTTTTGGGTAAGAATGTTGAAGGAGATGTCATTTGCTATCCAAGGAGTACAATCAAGAATGATTTGCCTAATGCTTTCTATAAAATACATTTGAATTTGTAAGGGCATCGAAAACCTTCAAACAATGTACATTAATTAGTGACCATTTTTTTTATCTCGCGAGATTTCTTCAGACGGCTGATCAGATGGCACCCTGGCGTATAGGAAATATCGTGGGATAATGTTCTAAGACGGTAAATACTACAGTGCACCTAAAGTAATTATTCCTAATCTAAAACAAATTAAATCTTTTTAGTGAATGTTGTATGTATGTATGGTAGGGGTGTAGGGGTACTAGTTAGGGGTATCACAAACACAAATAGCATTTGGTCGCTCCATTTGTCTCGTACAGGTCGTGAATGCTCCTGTGGTCGCCTCTAACTGTTACCCAACTCTCACTTGTGGCTTCTCGAAGCTGGTTTCTTCCCAGCGGCCACACCCCAGGCAACAGTCAAGACCGGCGGACTGATTCAGTTAAGGGTCTCCGGTGCTGTGTGTGCCTCCACACCGGGTATGTCTGACTCCCGCACTTCCACCTCCCCCACCCAAAAAGACCTACGGTGAGGACGACAGCAACCCATTTGGCGGCCCAGGCTAACTCGGGTCGCTCTCCTCTCAGACAAAACCGTGACCCATATTGGAGTTTGGCAGCCGTCTGGGATGTCCGAACAGCCCTATTTAGAGACAGCACTGCTTGCCTCCTCGCGAAGGAACGGGCAAGAAAAGTTGCCCTAAACAAATGCTGGTTATCACGTCTTCCGCAGCCGGCCGCATCTCGCAGATCGCAAAATACGCGGTTGTAAAACTCAAACGAACAACAATACCCCCGTCTCCATCCCTCGCTCTATACCCTCCTGGCTGCTCGGGTGAGTCCGCTTACACTAGCAGCCTGGAATGTTCGTTCCCTTTAAGACAATTTGAGAAGCAACCAGCCGGAACAGAGGAGAGCGTTGGTCGCTCGGGATCTGGCGAGCTACAAGGTGGCCATTGCTATTTTGAGAGAGACCATATCCTCCGAACAGCATCAGGTGGAGGAGGTAGGTGCCAGCTACACCTTCTTTTGGAGCGGCCGGACAAAGGCAGAGCGACGTAACGCTGGTGTCGCCTTTGCCATCAAGAGAGACATCGTGGGACATCTGCCCTGTTTGCCCCGGAACATCAACGATCACCTGATATGCCTCCGCCTGCCTCTTCGGGAACAAAAGTTCGCCACTAGCATCAGCGTCTACGCTACCCCAATGACGAGCTCTGATGCATTAAAGGACAAATTATATGAGGACCTGCACGCCCTGTTGGTGACTGTGCCGAAGGCGGACAAGGTAATGGTCCTTGGACACTTCAACGCCCGCGTCGGGACAGACCACGCTGCCTGGCAGGGAGTGCTGGGTCCCCATGGTCTCAGTAGCTGTAACGATAGCGGCCTCCTTCTTCTGCAAACGTGTGCAGAACACCGTCTCCTGCTGACCAACACCTTTTTCCGTCTTCCGACGTGGGAGAAGCCCACGTGGATGCACCCTCGGTCGCAACGCTGGCAGCTGCTGGACAATGTTCTCATCCAGAGGCGAGATCGACAGGACGCGCTGGTAACCAAGGCGATCCTCGATGCCGTTGTTTGGACTAATGACATCCGTATTATCTCCAAGATGAGACTCTGACTTCAACCCCGACGAAGGCCCCAAAGTAAGCGACCTCCAGGTAAGTGGAATACTATTTTGTTACATTTGCCTGTTTACTGTTTTGATAGCAGAAACCAAATGACCATGAAACTAGGGGATATGCATTCTCTAGATAATACCGCCACCGAGGAGACCCGATGGTGTCAACTGCGTAATGCCATCCAGTTTACCGACCTCGAAGTCCTCGGACGCGCACGCCATCAACACCAGGACTGGTTGACAACAATGATGCCAACATCAGCAACTTACTCACGAAGAAGAATTGACTACACAAAGCCTACATGGACCTTCAGACAGACGACACCAAAACAACCTTCTTCAGATGCCGCCGCCTTGTACAGCAACGGTTGTGGGAGATGCAGGATGCCTGGATGGTTGCAAAGGCTGAGGGAATCGAGGAATATGCGGACCAAAAGGCAATGAAAAACGTTTCCAAAGCCCTAAACGCCATCTACGGCACGTGGATCGAAGGGACCGCACCGCTGCTCAGCTCTGACGGAACAGCACTACTGACAGAGTAATCCAGAATTCTGAAATGCTGGGCCGAGCACTTTAGAAGTGTCCTTAATTGTTCATCAGCCATCTCCGATGCTGCCATTGACCAATTTCGTCAAGTGGATACGAACGATATCTTGGATCAGCCACATTCCCTACCAGAAACCATCTGGGCCACGCAGCAGATTTCCAGCGGTAAAGCACCGGGATCCAAGGCCACCCCACCGGAAGTCTTTTAGAACGGCGGGCCCCGGCTGATGGTGAAACTCACAACACTCTTTCAGGAGATGTGGCGCCAAGGACAAGTTCCTCAGGATTTCAAAGACGTGACCATGGTCCATCTCTACAAGTGTAAGAAGAACAGGCAAACGTGTGATAACCATAGAGGCATCTCGTTGCTCAGCATTGCCAGGAAGATCTTTGCCCGTATTCTTCTCAATCGTCTGAACGGTAACCTAGAACAGGGATTGGTCCCGGAAAGCCAGTGTAGCTTCCGAGGACACTACGGAACAACTGACATGATCTTCGCCGACCTTCAGATACAAGAGAAGTACCAGGAAATGCGAACTCACCTTTACACTACCTTCGTGGATCTGACGAAAGCCTTTGACACGGTGAATCGTGACGGTCTGTGGAAAGTCACGCAGAAATGCAGCTGTCCTGAGCGGTTCACGCACGTGGTGCGTCAGCTTCATGACGGGATGACGGCGCGCATTACTGACAGCGGGACGGTAACCGAAGCATTCGCAGTGACAAACGGACTGAAGCAGGGCTGCGTACTGGCCCCCCACCATGTTCAGTCTCATTTCTCTGCTATGCTAATGGACGCCTACGTTGATAATCGCCTGCAGAACTGACGCGCACCTTCTCAACAGTCAGCGCATGCAGACCACAACGTGTGGATCTACGGCTACAGTCCATGACTTGACTTTCGCGGACGACTGCACCCTTAACACCGTGACAGAGGAGGACATGCAAGGAGAATGGACCTCTTCGGCACAGGCTGCACCTATTTTGGATTAACAATAATTACAGCCAAAACGGTTGTCATGCAACAGCCACCACCGAGCGCGGAATATAATGCTCCCCAACTCAATGTAAACGGTGCTCAAATCAAAAATGTGGAAATAGTTGCTTATCGGGGAAGCACGCTGTAACTGAGCACGAGAATCAATGACGAGGTTGGCCAACGGATCTCCAAAGCCAGTCAGGCCTTCGGCTGGCTGCAGGCCTCCGGGGGGAATTGCCGTGGTATTCACCTGAACACCAAACTGAAGAAGTACATGGCCGTCGTCTTGATGACACTCCTTTACGGAGTGGAGACCTGGCCCGTCTACTCGAACCAAGGCAGGAAGTTGAATCAATTCAATCTCAGCTGCCTCCACAGAATACTGAAGCTGAGATGGCAAGACAGGATCCCAGACATGGAAGGCCTAGAGCGGACCGTTATCCTCAGTATCCACGCCATGCTGAGGCAAGTGCGACTGCGATAGAGTGGCCATCTGGTGAGAATGGACGACAAGCGACTACCCAACCAACTTTCCTTCGGAGATGTCACTTCGGGTGCTCGTCGAAAGACAGGTCAAAAACGACACTACAAGGACATTTTGAAGAAATCTCTGAGGCAACTGCAAATCAACCCGTTGACCTGGGAGGACCTCGCCCAGGATAGACCGGCATGGAGAAGATCCGTGAAGATTAGTGCAGCAATTTACGAGGCCAACCGAATCGACACTGCTAAGGCCAAAAGTGCGGCTCGGAAGTCACAAGCACCGTGGATCAACATCGCCAATACCCAGGCCCTTCCAACATATATACGCTGTCAACGCACCTTCCGCGGACAAATCGGCCTGGTCGGACATCTTCGGACGCAATGCACCAACAATCCGACAATTTTAAATTCTACGTAAAATACTGCCAACCCACCGTCGGACTCCCCACATTCAACTCCATTACTCCTACAATTATAGAGGCCACATTCCAATACTCTTCACCTGTTGCCCCCACCACCGCCGCCACCACCAACAGCGATGGGGACTCTCTCCTAAACTGTCGTCATTTCGACCGCACATTCGCCTCACGCATCGGCCTGGTCGGTCATTTGTGAATCCATCGTACACAGACTAGTTAACCAGTGTTTGGAGTAGCAACACACAACAGAGATCGCCGCCTCCACTGCCCTCACTTGCCTCGCTCATTAACTCATCGCATGGGCCTATTCGGTAACATGCGCATCCATGACAGCGGAATTAATCGCAATGCCGATAACACCGATATCCCATGCACACCCACCGTTCCTACCATTCTTACCACTACTGCCACCCACACTTCCACGAATGACATCCCCCAGCCTCTCCCGATTTCTCCTGCCCACACTGTGCCTGCAACTCCAACTCACGCATCGGCCTGGTCAGTCACCTGCGAATCCATTGCACGGAAACTGATGAACCGGGGCCTGGGGCTCCGACAAAGTCAACGCCTCCACTGCCCTCACTGCTCCTGTACCTTTACACACCGCATGGGCCTATAAGAACACATGCGCCTCCACGACAACCTGCGGTAAACCACTGGAGGCTAAACAACATCAGCGCACACTACCTACCCAATAAATAGGCAACACCCTTACCATCATCATGTACCTGAGAATGTCACGGTTTCCAAGAAACGAAAGGTTTGAAAGGTTGCCAATCTGACGCTTACACCAGACCACGCCATCGACCCAGTTGATGTGCTGTGTACGTCGAGTGGCTGACTAGTAGACTAGGAGTCAGATGGCGATGGCTCCTCCAGATCCCCTTATTTAGTGAATCCTTGTGTGTGCGTTATGAAGGTCAGTTCATGCTGTGGCACGCGAAGATGGGTCGCCGACCCATCTGCCAATGCGCCTTTTCCCACATCCGATGACTGACTGGCTCGGACGGTGGTCAGATTGTGGGAGGGGGTGAGAATGGGGTCAACATCTCAGTGCATTTTCCTCACTATAAACAATCTGATGCGCTTGAAACAATCACGGTGCGCTAAATGCCGTGGCTTGGAAGGTTGAGAACTGACGGGAACACTCGGACTGCGTGGGCAGCCCAATGTGTGTTTGGTGTGGAGTAGCTGACTGGCTGACTGAGAGTCAGGCTGCAATGGCTCCTTCTTAATGTGGCCTTTATGTCACTCCCACTCCATGGGATCCGAGGCAAGTGGTGGTACGCCCAGCGGTGGCTCCGGTCGCGCCAGCCACCTGCGACATCTCCCATCTCCGGTCTTCTTGACTCTGTCATGAACACGGGCTCACGTGGGGAAGGAGTAGAGAGTGCGGTAGATGCAGCGCAAGTCTTTTATCACTGTAAACTAAATAAAATGCAAGTCAACGTCCCTGCACCACCCTTCCGTGGAGCCTATGGTGGACATCGTCGGACTTTGACGGTCGAACTGTCGTATGTAGGTGTTTTGTGCCCTTCGGGTAAGCTCTCAGTTAACCAAAGAGTTTAAGCACATGGACAGGGCTATCGTAGTACACATTTGTGGCCTTCTCGTAATCATTACTCTGTATTTTTATGTAAAGCTTCTATTCTAATGGGCACTGGTTGCCGTGGCGTCGACTGCGCGGACGATATTCAAACCCGTCAGGCAAAAACGTAGTCTTTTAACCCCTTTCCTATTTGATCCGCGTTATATGCCTCGAATTAAACTTTAGAATGAGTTATTTATAGCTCCACGTAGAAATGAGAATGCTTGACTCAGACTTTGGCTGGGTGTAGAGAGAAATTGATAGGTTTTTACCCACTCCTAGAACCTGGATGCCGCAACCAATGATGGACGAATATCAACACTGTTCACAATTGTGAAGCTTTCGGAAAAAAATTCCAATCAGAAAGTCGCAAGTGCGTATAAAGTTTTTATCGAGAAACCACGTGACACCATCGGAAATATGTGTAAATAGAAATGTCGGTCGTTCAACAGGTGAGTCAGCTTTTTATTACCTTTGATCAATCTTAAGACACGTTTCGTTTCTTGAGATTGTGTGTTAACCATAAACACCGCTTATACAATTTCCAGATGTCTAAGTTCATACAGGTCACCCGCAGAGGACAGTGAATCAATATCAGCCGGTGTGGGAAGGGCGATTTCACATGAGCATGGCATGCATAAGTAAATATTAATGATAGTGTTGTACTGCGATTGCTATTACTGGCCAACTTGACTACTTAGTATCGGTAAGCAAAGCACTCATCTAAAACTAAGATTGATGTAACTGGTAATAATGTCAAAGAATTCCATTTGTGTATCCCATACTTTCATGTAGCAAGACACACTGTGAAGGATTTTCTATAAAACGGCTCTGCAAATTTACATGAGCTAAGCCCAATTCAATTTATCATAATTTCTCCTTGAAAATATCAATGGTACACGCCTGCTTAGGAAGATGATTACGGCCCTTTAAAAGCAGCCAAAGGTGAACAGTGAACGTACGCTTTCAAGTATTAATGATCAAGACTATACAGTAATATAAGGGAGGGTAGAGTGACAAAAGTTTAAACGTCCCAAAGATATGACGAAGGGGTAGAGGGTTGAGGGGGATCAGGGGTCAAAAGTTATATTCTATTCCTTTCATGGGACAGAGGAGGAAGGAGGTGTCCCACAATTACCTTGGCTGACGTACATTGCCGGCAAAGGCAAGAGAGACTGTAATTGCCATTTCTGGCTTATTAGCCGTCGTCAGCCAGTCATGCTCAACCCCAGGTGGTGCACAACCCGAGGATCAAATCCGCAACCCGCTAGTTTTCTGCTTCGTCACTGTAATGTGACGTGACCGGTGTGGATAGGCATGCTGATTTCGTCCTTGGCCAAGGGAGACTTAGAGCCTCTATAAACGCTAGTTGCGACCATAAGGTTGGGTCGGTTAACCGTATGACCCCTGCCTTAGCCATCGCATGTATCCGCTGACACAGGAACTTGAAGTTTTTCGTCGGAACTTTATAAATGACATGAAATGTTTGGTTGACCTCTACGCTGTGATCACTGTCAACCAAGTGAAGCACGATTGCGGTAGGAATTTATCCTTGATTTAGCCAGGCGGGATGGTGCTCACGCATCCATTTGGATAGGCACCTAGTTGCTCGGCAAATAGAATCTGCCCCACAGGAGCAAGCGAAGGCGTAGATGCACATTAAAGAGGTCTGAAAGGGCAGTCTATCCCTGCCTTCAAGGCGAAGAGGTGGAGTGGCCGGGTTTGTTTGCGCAATAGCAGCGTTTAAGCTACGACGTAGAAGTTCGCTTGCTTGATTCCCTCGAAGACGCAATTTAAAAAATAAGTCCTTCATCTCAGCTGTCAGCATGCCCGATTTTGGAGGACGTTCCGACATATACTTATTTATAAATTTCTCGGGAAACCTGTTTTCTCATCGAGTGATTTTTATAAGGCGAGTTCATTCTCCAGTGTGTCAGGAGTACATTTTGCTTAGCTCGGTTGGTGAGGCAGCGGACAAGGCTTAGTTTCTGATGAAGGGGTATCAAACTGTAAACATTTGTGTTTTGAGCTGTCCATGTTGTCTTAGGAAATACACTTCTAAGAATTGATCCATCAGGTGTTCTGTTATGTATGACGTCCAAAAAGGGGAGGCATTCTCCTTTCTCTTTTTTCGAATTGAAGGTTAGCGCTGGGTTAGCCTGATTCAATTTATGCAGGAGGGTGTTCAAGTCAAGGTTTTGCATCTGCTATTGCAAAAATATCATCTACATATCAAGCATAGGAAAAATAGTCTTTTATAACTGGAGAGAGCTGGTTATTATCTAGTTTTCCAATGAATACATTAGCTAGTGTAGGTCCAAGGGGTGAAAACATCGGTACGCCAACGATTTGATGGTAAAATTGACTATCTAAACTGAATTAAACATTTGGATGCAGCGAAAGTGCAATTACTAGAGGTTTCCGACCGGCATGCCGTTCGGTAATTCTCGCCTTACAATTTTGTTAAATAAACATTCTAGGGTTTCCGTGAGGGGAGTAGAAGCGCACAGAAAAGCGAAATCCAAGGACAACATCGATTTTCCATTTAGATTTGTGTTTCTGACGGAATCGATGAATTTGAATCGTGTCCTGTAGGCTAAGTGATGGTATTTGGTATCGAAGCGGCTTAAGCCTATCTGCGAACCCCTTAGCAATTTCGTAATAGGGTGAATTACACGTGTCTAGTATCGGCCGTATTGTGAAGTCTGGTTTGTGAAACTTTGACAAACCATGTAGCCTTTGGGGATTATACCGTTGGGTTTCAGAGCTTTGAACTCCTCTTCACTAACGAAACCTTTCTATTTCAGGTTTCGAAGCCATTTTGTGAGTTTGAGCTCTACGCACTCAGTTTGGTCCTTATTTCGCCTCTCTCTTGAACTAAGGCTCATCAGCCAGGATTTATTCGATCTTCGAAACGTAAACATTTTTATTCATTAGATCGAGACGAGACCCTTTTCCAGTTCGTGATAAGTATTTCCTTATTTTGCGTAATTCTTTGAGTTTCGCCAAATGTTCTTTCGTGATATACTCGATTCTTAGTGTATTTGTTCTAAGGTATTGATAGCAACATTTCACGAGCGTTGACTTGAAAAACTCCACGTTCTCCGGCGTTGTGTGCATTATGTCATGCCACTGATTCGTCAGGTTTTCAAATTGAACTTCTGCCACTTATGTGTCAGTAGTTAGTAAAACAAAATTGTGGCTCAAGGATACAACTTCGATTATGCATTTGTAGAGCGGCAAATTAGTGAAATATGTACGTTTCGCTCCGGAGCATTTGTAAATGTTGCCTGAGCCTCATCCAATTTGACACTTCGAATCCATTTCACTTCCATACCTACGGGGATCACAATCTGAAAGAAACGGTTAAATATGTTTCTAGCTCCATTAGTTAATTCATCTAATTGCTGATATATTCAAACAAGCGAGTTCCAGGATGTAACTCACTGTTCCAGTCATCGCCTCTTCTTCTGAATTCACCTTATATTTTTATGCGTTGATGCAGATTACGACGAAGCTCGTTGATCTTCGTTGTCACACTTTCAAGACGGTTCTCAGCATATCTCTTGTAAGTTGTGTTAGATAGAATCATCCGACTCTTACGAAGCGACCTCCAGATTTTGTGCGGATATTCAGCTTTTACAGTGAAGTTTGTGATGAAATCAGATACCACATTCGTTTCAGCAAGGCGGGTGTTGAAACGAAAGTATTCATTGAGTACCATGAACACCGAGGCATACTTGGATTGCTTAAGTTCAGCGATTATACCCATGTAAGCATTTAAAAAGTCAAGTTATGCGAACTTACGCTTTCGATTATTCATCAGTGGGTCCTTAGAGTGACAAAAACTTAAACGTCCAATAGACATGACGGAGGGGTAGAGGGTTGAGGGGAATCAGAGGTCAGAAGTTATAGTCCATTCCTATCATGGGGCAGAGGGGGAAGAGAGAGAGGTGGAAGGAGGTGTCCGACAATAAGCTTGGCTGACGTATATTTCCGGCAAAGGCAAGGGAGACTGTAATGGCCATTTCTGGCTTATTATCCATCGTCAGCTAGTCATACCCATCTCCAGGTGGATTGAATCCGCAATTGACTAGATTTCTGCGTCATCGCTGTACTGTGACGTGACTGGTGTGGATAGGCATGCTGTGTTCATCTTTGGCCAAGGGAGCCTTAGGGCCATTTTAAACGCTTTTGCAACCATAAGGTTTGGTTGGTTAACCGTATGACCTTTGAGTCTGTCGTCTCAAGTATCTGCTTACGCAAGAACGTTGAGTGTTTCGTCGGCACACCTAACTAAATACTGTCCTGATTGTGTGATAAATGTACAGGATGCTACCGTAGATATCGATACCCCATGATATTATTTAGAATATTCATTTTTAAAGTTGCAAAAATTCCCATTAAATGATTCAAAAGACAACTTGGCGAGCATACGCGCTGCTTTCGATAACTTCTCTTCAGGCCAGTACAGTTATAGAGAAACGTTGGAACGCAGTAGAAATTTAAAACATGAAATCGATAATGTTCGTCAATGTGTGTGGGTTATCTGAGAAACGTGCATAGGGGAAGGGTGATAAGAGACAATTTGATAGGCGGCAGTAAGTGTTTGGTAGAGCCGTTCTAGGAGAAGGGGGAGGACAGAGATGGCGCGGGGCATACATGCAGTTAAGCGGCCGTTGGCCAAGCTAAGCGTTTTCATAATGGTATTTAGCTTTCACTTGAAGCGAAATCTTGGTGGTGTTTTATTAGCTCTTCCTCTCGCACATAAAACTAGATGCTCTCCGTGCATCAAGCAGATGGTAGGGCTGCCTTGTATGACCGCCTATACAGGATACGGGAATATAAATCGCCCCAACCGTTTGAAATAGGTGGCCTTACAGTTAATTTCCGGAAGGGTAAATATACCTAACTCATACATAAAACTAAACTGTCACCTTCATCTTAAACTTAGGCCTACCCTCAATCTAAGCCCTACAATTAAAGCGATAATAAACTTCACCCTCCATCTAATCCTGACCTTACCACAACTCTGAAACCTTAACGCAAGCCTCAATTCAACCCTAATACTCACTTAATCCTTGACATAAGTTCCTTGGAAATTAGCGTAAAACCACATGTATTGTGGATGGTTCCTTGTTCCATTTCCTGTTTAGGCAGCCATACAAGGCATTCTTACCAAGTCGGTTACCTTTCCTACTTGAGGTAAGCTTCTTATTATTATGAGGACCATACAGAAAGAAATTGTTTAAAATGATTACCACTAACGTTCTACTATAAACAAATTTCACAAAAAATCGGCTACGGACTTTACTAACCTCATCTTCCACAAACACAGTAGTAATCAACTTCCCTCACCTGTCTCATCCATGAAGGAACTGCTGTCATCTCAAGCGTTTGTCACCTCACTGGTAGATTCATCTATCAATGACAACCTGCCCGACCCCTTTCTGCTTACTTGTCTTGCTCATTGATCATTTTTGATCTGAAGACTGCAGAGAAACATTTCCTTTGAACACCAATGAAATCTATGCGGGCATCGTGTCATCCCTTCGTGCGACGACTGCTTTTCTGGAACATATGTATCCTTTAAACTCAAGCGTATTTCCTGAAACGAATAAATGTCTGAATGGCAAGAAATATGTTTGTAATCAGGCATCTAAGCTCGATAACGCTTTACATTTGTAGTGAATAAGCTTTATGTGCATTACTATATAAATAAGAATGTATGCTTACATTATTGCGTTTCAGTGTTTTACTATCCCACCCAGTTTAGCGTCGGTAATAACCTCACACACTTCGTTGTGCATTTTGACCACAAATAACACCAGGAAGCAGGATGCATCATACAGAAAGAAATTTTTGGTGAACGTAATCATGGCAAAATTCAATTTATTTCATAAAAATGCAGCATATCGAATCGGTATGCAAACTTTTGTATTCTAGGCAGCTATCATAAGTGAAAATATTAAATCGACAAAGCATTAGATGCGAATCCATTTCGCTCATCAGTTGTATTACATGGGAAGGCCCTTGCAGCAATGCGCATATAAATCTTCATTTGCATGGAAGCAACATTTCTTGTATGAGCTAGAGACCTGTACCCCTGTGACAATGGCATCAGTGTTGTTGGGACGTTCCATCTGTATCACTGTTCTTAACGGCGCACTCTTCCGAAGAATATTTGCTTTGATTTGCTTACATGTCCCGTCATTTAGGGCTTCGAAGAAAAAAACAACGGATATATCCGAAGGTATTTTATCCAAGAAAAGTTTATTTTCAAAGTCGTCATCTCTCCTATAGGTTTTCTTATAGAGAAGACTAGTAATGTGAAACTAAGATAAGTATTAGTACGAAACCAAGGCATGCCTCTCTGCTGATAGAAGCGAACAGGCATTTCAACCAGCAGTTCAGAAAAAGAAGAGGCAATCACTGGAACATGGTGTTTATTGGCCTAATGTTTCGGATTCTCTCTCAAACCCATCATCAGATACGGTTGCAGAAAGGATGATAAATGCACAAGGTGAGCAGCATTTATAGAACGTAGTGGTCATGCGATCACATGCGTACTACAAGTAGCAGCTATAGTGATTACCGATGGGGGTCGTAATTGATGCGGGGATATCTTGGCCGTCCGCATCCGAGACGTAAGTAGCCGTGATTTCATCATCCATGTTGGATGCGGGCATGATAATGACCCGGCAATTTGGCTAACTGTCATTGGAATTGTGGGTTACCCACGTGCTCCCTACGTGACCCATTCCTCTGCCTAGTCGATGCCTCAACACGATGTATGGGAACGGGAGTTCATTGCGCTTGATAATGGACTCTGGGTCTGAGAACCATGACTCAAGAAGCTCGCGGCTCACATGGTTATCACCTCTTGCAAGGATTTCAGCTTCATCAAAATTTCAAATATGGCCGGGTCCCATCGAGTGAGCTACAAGTTATCATCGCATCACTTACAACCCCCCAGCGGTGATTACGAGAGCTGCTCCTTGTAGTACGCAAGGGATCGCATGGCCACTAAATACTATAAATACTGCTCAATTTGTGCATCTAGCACCCTTTCTGCCACTATCTCTGATGCTGGGTCCGAGAGAGAATCGAAAACTTCAGGCCAATAAGTACCATGTTCCAGTGATCGTCGCTTCTTCTTCTTCTGCACGCTTATCTGTATTATTTTTTGAGAATCTGACCAAACACATTTCCAGCAATTCTTGAAATTTTACTAGAAAAACGTTGTGCTTAATAAGTGTTAATTTTACAATGGAATGCAAAGGTTAGAGCCACAGGAGATGGCATGATAAAAGACGAAATCTGTAGAGCACCGGGAAAATTTGTTTAGTATTCTGACCATTCAAACTTTTGCAGGAGTCAATAGTAAGAGATAACACCAGTAACGAAAAAGGGCTTAAATTATAGGGGCTACAAGCCAATTAATGATCCCTGACACAAGTCTAAAGGCGACTGCGCAGGACTCTGTACGCTGGCGCCAAATTGATAAATCGATCAATTGAGTTCCCATTCATGGACCAAGATTCCATAAATTCTCGGCTCGTCTTTTTCCGGCGTGGGGGATTATCTTGACGACTGCGGTGTTGAACGCATGGCCTGTTTCGTAGATGTAGGCAGCAATTTGCGATAATTCGTCATCCAATCGCACCGCCAACTTATGTTCATGTATTCGCGATCCCAGCATGCGTTCAGTCCGACCTGTGTAAGTACAAGTACAGTTTAGGCATGGTATGATATACACTACCCCAGATTGCTCTTTGGGGTTTACTCGGTCTTTGATTTACATCACTCCTCTGAGCATAGTAGCTGTGGGTCGTTGTGCAAAGCCAACACCTAATCCGGCAAGGATGTGCTCAGTAGCTTCTGATATGTCCTTGATATAGTGCAGGGCATGTCATATCCTTAGTTGTGTTTCCGATTGGGTCATCCGATACCGAACATGTAGACATCAGCTTATAAACGCCTTTAGATAGCAATTCCACATTAATTGGACGCGGAGCTTTCGGGTCTCATGTACATTGTCCTCTGGCTAGCTGCAATAAATCTGAATCCATTTGGAGAACGTTCTCACACAGCTTTGTGTGTGAGCCACTGAGTGGTTGCTGTGAAAGCTGAGGAGTTGTAGGATCCTCGTTGTCTTCCTGTAAACCGTCGTCTCAATTTTGCCGTTGAGATTTCGCCTGACAAGGACATCAAGGAAAGGCATTTGAGGTTCATGTTCCTCTTCCCTTGTGAAGTTTATATCAGGGAATATTCCAGTGAGCAAGTTATGAAAGTTTTACAGCCTTTTTTTGTGATGATAACAGACGTGGCGTCAACACAATGTTACCAAATGTCAGGCTCAATTCAGATGCAGGTGGTGTTTTCTAGCTCCTGTAGGACCAGTTCTGCCACCAAACCATATTTTGGGGAGCCTATAGGAGTTCCCTTGATCTGTTTATAGGTTACGTTAGCAAAGTTGAAGTAAGTGTTTGACAAACTTCGAACAGCCTCATGAGGTGTTCAATTTTTAGTGGGCTCTGAGCCTCGCTGTATGCCTCTTTAAGCCTCCTACGTTACAATCTGTGCGCCGAATTCTGTGGGATGTATGTAAATAACGAAGTCACATCGAAAGAAACCACGATTTTATCCGATTGAATTGTTCGACCTGAGAGTTTTTCGGGAAATTGAGAGGCCGACCGTGCTGAGGCTGATGAGTTGCCTTGGAGGAACTTCAGTTTGGAGTACATCAAGTTTGACAAGTTATAGGTAGGACTGCCTTTTAGGGCAACGAGTGACCACAGTGGGACATTTGGCTTATGGATTTTTGGCAGATCATAGAATCGAGCCAGAGTGGTTTCAGTTGCTTCCATTTGACACTACTCATTCTCCGTGATCACATACTTGCGCCGATATTCTCAAAGTAGTTTAGTCAGCCTATCTGCTACTGCTTTGGCCTGTGAGTTCAGTGCTCGTCTGTAAAATTCCTCGTTATCAAGAAGGGCCTCAGCTCCATTATTGTGGTCTTCTCCGTTCATCACGACAGTCGATCGTCCTTTATCAGCTGGAATAATGATAATTATGTCGTCTTTCCTCAGTTCCTTCTTAGCTTTTGACTCACTCTGTGAAATACATCGCGTTGGTTTTTGCACCATGAGCGAGGGGGAGGTTTTAATTTCCTTGGATTAGTGTTACTCATATGTCAAAAAATATTAACTAGAGCACGTGTTGCAAGGTGACGGCCAATATTTGTGGGAGTAAAACCTTTGTCTTTTTGGTGGAACGGCATATTTCCTTTTTTAACAAGTCATTAATTTCTGTTAACTTCTAGAAGTTTATTTCAGAGTTTCCGTTTTCATAAAGATTTGGAAATTGGGCTAGGTATTTTCCCTATAAAACGTCCGTATCACCTCCTTTGCTCGTATTAATGTATCCAACATTTCGATTACTTACCGCTGTATGAATTCGACAATGGTGACCATAGCAACTCCCTCCTTGAGGTTTCCGAAAACGTATCATTGCTAATGTTACTTTAGATGATCTACGGTCGGTAAAAGCTTTTAAATTAGATTTGTACGAAATTAGTCCAGATATGTGACCCCTCCACCCATGTATGGGTACTAAAAAGTATAGACTGTGTCATAATAATGCAGTTTTCGATAAGCCAAAGATACTTATTTTATATGCCTAGATAAAACGGCAATAATTTAAAATATTTCACGTTTCATTTTATAAACCTAACAAAGCATTTTCACTTTTAATCTTATCATAAATTGTCCGACGACCTTTCCTAAGTTTCGTATAACGCTCTAGTATAATCATCGATGAATCAAGTCTAGCAAAGGTACCCGCAGATTTTGCCATAAAAATAACACATTGCTACTGTTTATTAAAATGTTCAAAGGCTAAAATTTCCCCAAGCTCTTAAAGAGTCAACAATCATTTTACTTGTACTCAATGACAGTTTTCGAAATAAGGGGTAACGTTTATCGCATTTACGCTTGGGCCCAAGGGAAGCGATGCGTCTAAAGGGTTCTCGTAAATTAAGTTCGTGAGATACTTTGACCTTGAATAGTAATCATTTTGTAAATGTAATCGTTTTAGCTTTACGGCAAGCAACAGCCTACAGTACTTAGACAAAAGTGCTCTGAATACAATGCATCTGGTATAATTAAATATTGAGCCATTTACTAGTCAAACACAAATGGCTCCATTCTTGTTGTTGTTGCATTCTCACAGTCTGTGATGATGACTTGAGTTGTAAGCCCGAAATCTCGGGCTAATGAACCTATTGTAACAGTGATCGCGCGTTCTTCTTTGCAACAAAAACCCGGAGCTCGAATTTTAGTCTCCATTCATTAATAGTTACTTTTTCTAATATCTTCTCCGTTTTTATTCAAAATGACAGCCCAGTTAATTTAACGTCATGACATAATTTCTATAATTAATATGTTAAGGCCAGGACAGTATGAAAACAAACAGTGATTGAGGACTTATTATCAATATTTTACATCATTTACTTTGTTAAGTTGCACATCAATGTTGATACCATGTCCAAAAACAGTTTTTCACACGTCCAATCAGCTTATAATTTTATAATAAATTTGTCCTGTCAAATAAGACCTTAGGGGCAAGATAGATTTCTGTCACTTTCCTTAAGCGCAGTATTATTTATATGATGTCCGTCACGTAAAAAGCCTAACTTGACACTCCTACATGGACAAGAAAAGTTTTCAATATCACAAACTCATCCACGCTACTGATTTATTGTTAAAACTTATTCAAGTCTCAAGGACTTGGGCACAACTGATTGCTAGAGCTGCCTGGTTTTGTAGCAAGAATAGCGTGCACACGTTTCTTGGGCAAATGAACCAGTAGGAGTGGTCGTTGGAGCACAGTTAATTCTGTTCTTTGTTTTCTAAGGACTAAAATTAACTAGGTCACGTGTTGAAATAGATATTATTGACTAGCAGTTTGTCCCCGTCAAGCCCCATCCAAACGGTGGCATAAACGGTTAGAACTGTAACAGATGGTTGAGTCCTCCTAAGTCTCCCGAAAAAAGTTACCGGACGCCTTTTGCTTACTCTAGACAATAAAGCTGCCCACTCTGTCTGTACTGCAAAATCGTGCAGTTATATTAATCAGTTGGGTTAAAAAAATAATTTATGAGCGGTGGCCATGGTCTCCGTCCATTGTATTGTAGCGTAGTCGTTGGAATAGGAAGTGCACTAGCAGGTTTCACCTGAAAATGTAACTTGGTTGTGCTCAAAGTTATTTGTGATATATTACTACTTGAGCTCTTAAAAGAGAATATTTTATTGATAGCTAAGCTGACATTGTCTTGACATAAACACGTATTTAAAAACAACCATAGAGATTGCAGCATCATACCTATTTTAACAATGTTTATTGATGCAAATTTTCCAAATCAGTATCTTCTCCTTGTAAAAGTTGACGATCCTTTTTGACTCTAAAGATAAAAAAGGTTCACAGAAAAGAGCACCTGCGTCCGACTCAGTGGGGTCATTGTTGCAGTAACAATTTTAATAGTTACTTGGGCTCCTAACGTTTCGTTATATTTCATGTTCAAATTTCCAAGAGCCCGTGGTTTACTATGCTTTCTGCAGAATGAAGCAGTAAATTACTTTATATAACCGGTAGTCTGAGGAATGTGTTCTAGTTGGTGGAGCACGGTAAGAAGTTCACCAAAATTACAGGTTAACTTGTGCTATCTTGCAAATGCAGTGACGGTTAATAATATAACTTCTACCGTTAGGGTTAACGTTAAGCAACCAGAAAAGGTAGACAAACTGCAGGTTTTTTAAAATACATATTCATTAACGTATTGATACAAATAAGCACTAGAATTACTGACAAGTACCTAAGAATGATATATTACTAGCGAGGGCCGCGAGTACTCTAAAAAAATATAGCTACTCACTATTATATACCACCAGCTTTTAATTTTGCTTTAATGAATGTCTACCGACCATAAATCATATTGAGTTAACATCAACGATAATAAAGGTTTCTTCCACTTCTCTAACTTTACCTTTTTATTGCATAGTTTTGGATAAATCTGCTCAGGTTATATGATGGTTTAACAAATTTTTCTATTCTTTATGTGCGACATAATCTTCATACCGTGTTTCCAAATAAACTCGATGATCTAACTCTTTCAACACCCTGTTTATCAAATTCACAAAAACACAGGAAAGCGAAAATCATATCCAAAATGGTAAAACAAAAAAGGATTTGCAACATTTTCGAAACATTTTGCGTGGCAACGTTTGCAAAATTCAGACTCTTTCTAGTTATTTCACTAAATACAAGCAAATTGCACATTTGTTGAGGTCATAGGAATCAAAGTGGGTCTTTTTGCAGCCTCTATTTCTTGCATTACTCTTACCTTCTTTTCGAGATGCATTTCCATAAGTATCGTCCCCGTCAAAGATGCAAGAATTTCAACCAAAAATATTCTTGCTTACATTTACTACGTAGGACGACAAATAAGAGTGTGATTGGTTCAGATAAAGTGTTCAAGCAGCAGTTCATTTGAAAAGGTCATTATTCAACTAGCGCAAATACTTCAGAAAACCTCACACTTTGAGTAAAAGGTTTTTTCAAACAGAGGAACTTTCATTGTTTCAATACACGGGAATATGTAAGATCCCCCTTTATACAGTGGCCATACGCTAACTACCAGGTGAGGTTCCTATTGTCGTGTACTAACTCTAATCCTAACGCGCACTTTAAAACATGCACAGTAACTCTAGCCCTACCATTAATTCTAACTGTCCCTTTACCCTACCTTAACCTCAACCTCCACCTTAAACCTAAATCTAGCCTGAAGTGTCACCCTAATCTCCCTGGAGTTTTTCGCAAAGCTAACTGTAATATGGAGGAGTACCTATGCCCACATTCTAGTAACAGTAATAATACCACACTCGATCGCATTCATTCGTTCGGCAATATTGCATAGGAAATACGCTTAGTATGCATTCAAATGCTTTAAGTCAAATATTCAACAGTCCTTTCAGTTCACTAAAAATACATCCAAATTTCCTTTAGTTACCATGCTTCATGCACTTATGGTCACTCTCACCCAGAACCGAAGATAATAATAAGGCATTTTCTTTCGATTGGCAAGTCACCCTTGTGTAAAGTGGCTAGGATAAAGCGCTATGGGAATGTAAATACCAGTTAATTGACGATTATGACATAGGATTTGATAAATGCCAACGGGGAACAAATTTCACTAGATCTTTATAAGAGGAAGTTGAATGTGGTAAGAATGAGCATTTAAGATGGTATGCTACAAGCGAACCAATTAAATGGTATCACTGAGTATAAATGAAGTAATTACGTCCCAATTTAATAGGATTTCGAAAATTATTGATCGAAAAATGTTTGTGACTACGTTAATGTGAAGATTAGGCCTGTTCCCTTTCAGCATTGAAGAATTAACCATGGGACCATGGATGTAAATTTAAATGCCACCTGTTGAAATAAAATTGTATAAAATAGGGTTGGCCTCTAAACCAAGGTCGCGGATCAGTCTAACAAACTGCTGAAAGACTCCGTAGAGTTAAACTGAAACTCGGACTCCAAAGAGTTTCACATTAAGGATGAACTGGTAGTGCACCGTACGTAATTGATATCAGTCTTGGAGGCATTCTGAGTGACAAATAGAGCAAAGCAGGACTATTTTCCTACCGCAAACCTTATTTGACATGCTCATGAAAGTCTGTGATGAAAAACATCCAGAAATCAACCTAGACTGCCGAAGTGTCGCATAACAGACTAACCTGAGACATACACACAGTCACGTACGATCAATTTAAGGTCAGTTTACGTGCTATTACATTCGTTACATAGGACGCTTTAAACATCACATCGAAAGAGGACATGCTGATATGTAGAGATAACTTAGCCCCAGTTATTCCGACTATGGGCTGGCCATCAGGACAAAAAAAAAAACGCCAGTGTCACACTATCTAATGCTTCACACACTTTAAGCCCGTATCGTGACATATCCAAGAAAAACGGAGGTGAGATCGATCACACATGGAGGGCGGGGAGCAAGGCTTCGAATAGGCGTATTATTCAACCGCATTTGAGGCAGTTAAAATGCATCACATCCCATTTAACACCTGCCGAAGACAGCCACGGGTGTTGGCCCAGCGCATCTAACTCCAAAACAATTTTAGGGTTATGATTTCATTTATATATATATATATATATGATAATAGTGTGTTGCTCACCGATCTGCTTAAGGAACATGTATGTTCCGCTGTGCCCTGGAGCTCAGACTAGAGCCCTCACAGGCGGTCGCATAGCAACGTGTAGCATATGTTGATAAGGTGGAACCGACAAAGACACGGGAGACTTTAATGTCCTTTTCTGGCTTATTAGTCGTCATCAGCAAGTCATACACAATCCCAAATGTGGCAAACCTGGAATTCGAAACCGTGACCTTTGATAATTGAGTCGAACGCTCTACCATTGAGCCACGGGCTCGTTGTTTTGTCGGTTGCGATCGGGAATATGATGATAGTGTGTGGCTCACCGACCTGCTGAAGGAACATGTATGTTCCGTTGTGCCCTGGAGCTCAGACTAGAGCCCTCACAGGCGGTCGCATAGCGACGTGTAGCATATGTTGTTAAGGTGGAACCGACAAAGTCAAGGGAGACCGGAATGGCCATTTCTGGCTAATAAGCCGTCATCAGCCAGTCATTCCCAAACCCAATCAACATAAGCTACACTTTGCTATGCAATCGCCTTTAAGGGCTCTAGTCTGAGCTCCAGGGCACAACGAAACCTACATGTTCCTTAAGCAGATCAGTAAGCCACACACTCATCATATTCTTGATCGCAACCGACAAAACAATAAGACCGTGGCTCAATGGTAGGGCGTTCGACTCAATATTCAAAGGTCGCGGGTTCGAATACCAGGTGTGCCACACTTGCGATTGGGTATGATTGGCTGACGACGGCTAATAAGCCAGAAATGGCCAGTACGGTCTCCCTTGTCTTTGTTGGTTCCACCTTATCAACATTTGCTACACGTCGCCATGCGACCGCCTGTGAGGGCTCTAGTCTGAGCTCCAGGGCACAACGGAACATACATGTTCCTTAAGCAGATCTGTGAGCCACACTATCATATATATTTCGGTTGAATTTTATTAAAGGGAAGAATGGTTGACGCCTTTCACTGACATTGCAATTAAATAAAGGCTGACGCATATTGTACGATGGACAAAATTTTATCTCCCCGTCACTCTACAGGGCATCTTACGAACAATTATAATATAATATTACTCAAAATAGAGAGTAGTATGTTCTATGACGCGTAAATTGTGGATGGGAATATGTGCAGGAAATGCTAGTTTCTGATGTTATGCTGCTATATATGGCTGTACTGGTCCAAACTTGCAGCAAAGTGTTAACGGATGGGGACATAATGATGTCCACAGTCAGAGCATTCAGGCATAATCACTCTTTTTTGGAGGAGAAGAACCTTCTTGCATCAGTCTTGCGCCAGTCACACAGTTTAATAGGATATTTTTTCTCAAAGTAGTGGTAGGGGCCAGTTCAAAGAAGTCTCAGATGCAGAGCAACAATCCTGACCCCGCGGCATGCAGAAACGCTTATACTAGGTCTCCACGCAACTGTCTATAATCAAAGGAAACAAAGATCAAATTAGATGAAATCGTGTCTCTGTGACGGAGTAGCTTTGACCTCAAACAACCTTGGGTGCACATCTTTGGAACTTATCAAAGTGCTGTGGTCTTTGACAGACCACGGTCCTCCAGTCAATTCAATTGGTCGCACGAGTATCCAGATGAACTTATTAAAGCACCCTTTTTCGATCTTCGCAA